>AWOL01S0245461.1:0-29066 GCA_000715115.1 Nicotiana otophora | reverse complement strand
CTATGACAAGACACCTACTAAAAGCCTATGCAGATATGTACATAAAGCAACAAAAACAACAAGTATGGAATGTAAAATAATAACTGGGAGGGAACACATAGAAAGGGAAGTACAATAAGAACGACAAGTACAAAATTTCCACCTAGCCTTTTTTTGAAGTAAACAACAATGCACCCAATAAATCACCAATTCAGAAATCATTAAAGCAGGGAAATCAACAATGGAACGGCATAACCCATCATTATTATTATTCTACTCTCATCCTCACCATATAGTATCATAAATGAAATGGCATGGAATAATTATGAAGGTGAATAATTAAAGAAGTAATAATCTAACTAAGGCATGGAAAGCATAGTCAATGAAACAACATAAGAATATTAAATAATTTCCACCCGCATGCTTTAACCCAATGACAACACATTATACCTGTCTTCTTACATATATGGTGTTCCCACCCATAAATAATGTAGCAAATAGACCAACAAGTCCTAATCCCTTAAGTCCACGATACTTACCTCACTCTGCAATCAAATAAATGTCAACCATGGCGTTTCCCCTAGAATGAGCCTCCAAACCAAACAAATCTAGTCAAATATAGTTCAAATAATTCAAAATTAGCTTTAGAAACTACCAACGAGAGAAAAATATTCAATCTATAATGAATCTGGAAAAAGTCAACCCTGGGCCTGCTTCGACAAAACTTGAGATTTGAACCAAAATATGATTAGACATTCACCCCCGAGCCCAGTTANGATTCCCAACCTCGGGGCCATGATGGCACCTAACATCCACTTGCTAGGCAAGCCAACATTAGATAGCCAATTAACTATTTTAACAATTTAAAACAGAGTGATAATAGCTATTAACGAATAGTAAAGTTGTAATGCTTAAGATAACCCCATAATACAAAATGGTCTAGTCTAATCCCATAAATTTGGAGTCCCCGTTACATGAAAAAATAGAAGTCTACAAGTATGGTTTGAACGAAACACAACCGTTCGAAATGAAATCAACAGCAATGATAGAAATAAACGGGGACTTCACGAACTGCAAACGCCAGAAGCTCTACCTCAAGTCTCTGCTGTAGATATAATCTGAGCAGAAGCACCACTAGACATCATTGGGACCAACACCAGTATTTACACAAGAAGTGTAGAAATGTAGCATGTGCAGATATGTACATAAAGCAAGTGTCGAGCCTAACCCCGACGAGGTAGTGACGAGGCTATGACAAGACACCTACTAAAAGCCTATGCAGATATGTACATAAAGCAACAAAAACAACAAGTATGGAATGTAAAATAATAACTGGGAGGGAACACATAGAAAGGGAAGTACAATAAGAACGACAAGTACAAAATTTCCACCTAGCCTTTTTTTGAAGTAAACAACAATGCACCCAATAAATCACCAATTCAGAAATCATTAAAGCAGGGAAATCAACAATGGAACGGCATAACCCATCATTATTATTATTCTACTCTCATCCTCACCATATAGTATCATAAATGAAATGGCATGGAATAATTATGAAGGTGAATAATTAAAGAAGTAATAATCTAACTAAGGCATGGAAAGCATAGTCAATGAAACAACATAAGAATATTAAATAATTTCCACCTGAATGCTTTAATCCAATGACAACACATTATACCTGTCTTCTTACATATACGGCGTTCCCACCCATAAATAATGTAGCAAATAGACCAACAAGTCCTAATCCCTTAAGTCCACGATACTTACCTCACTCTGCAACCAAATAAATGTCAACCATGGCGTTTCCCCTAGAATGAGCCTCCAAACCCAACAAATCTAGTCAAATATAGTTCAAATAATTCAAAATTAGCTTTAGAAACTACCAACGAGAGAAAAATATTCAATCTATAATGAATCTGGAAAAAGTCAACCCTGGTCCTGCTTCGTCAAAACTTGAGATTTGAACCAAAATATGATTAGACATTCACCCCCGAGCCCAGTTATGTAAAATCCCACCTCAATTTGAGGTCTAAATCTCAATTTTACAAAATCTCCATTGTCTACTCAAATCCCTAATTTCTACCATGGAAATCCTCAATTTGATGGTAAAAACGCATGAAAAATAGTGGGTAATTGAAAGGAAGTGGATTAAAGTATCTTAGCAATGATTTTGGGAAGATGAAACTCGTGGAAAATCGCCTTTAGAGTCTTTAGGGTTGAGAAATGGTGTAAAATGAGCTAAAGTCTCGATTTCCCCCTTTTTTACCGAGCTGCAGATGTTGCAATTGTGAATCACATGTTGTAAATGTGAATTGTGGCCCCAACCAGCATAAGTCTCAATTTCGACAAAAATATCGCATTTGCGAACCTGCCTAAGCCCTGTGCTCAGTCGCAAATTTGACCAACCCATCGAAAAGCGAAGTCTGGGATGTCCGCAATTGCAAACAGTTCTTTGCAAATGTGATGACTACCTTGTCCAGTGCCCTATCGCAATTGCAAGCTCAACTTCGCAAAAGCGGAGTTCGAGTTTGCAAATAGGTCATCACAAATGCGAGATCTATAGCCCTGCACCAGAATTGAAGCGCACAAGCAGTCTTCAATGAACCCAAACTCATCCAAAACGTGTCTGAAACTCACCCAAGCCCCTTAAGCTCCAAACCAAACGTGAACACAAGTGTAATAACATCATATAAACTCGTTCGCATGAACAAAGCACCAAAATAACATCTAGAACCACAAATCGAACATCAAAATGCATAAAATTTAAAAGAACACTCAAGAACCTCTAGAATCACAACTACGTGTTTGAATCCAATCAAACCAACTCTGAATACCTATTGCAAGACCCAAAACCAAAATCCTGACCCGATAGCCATAAAGTAAACTTACAGTCAAACCTAGGAAATTTCCAAACATTCAAATTGCCAACGTTTGGCAAAACAAGTCACATCAACATAGGGACCTCCAAATTCAATTCCTGGCACATGCTCAAGTGAAAAATCACAATACGGACCAACTAGAATCGTCAAAATACTGATACGGGGTCGTTTACCCAAATGTTGATCATGGTCAACTTTAGCCTCTTTTTAAGTAAAAAGTTCACATAAAAGCTTTTCGAAAAGTGGCACGGTCCATGAACGCAAACCAAGAAACATCAAATGAAGTTACCGGAAGTCTTGGATCATGTAAATAAGGGCTAGTACTCAAAACGACCTATCGGGTCATCACAACTATGCTCGAAGATGAACAGCTTGCGATTTCCACGCAAATTTTATTCATCGGCCTCCTAAAGTGCTACTTCCGACTGTTGCATCATGTCCATTCAACGCTTGGGATTGGATTTCGTCGGACAGCTACCAAAATCTTCTAGCATACATTTGTATATCTTGGCTACAATAGATTACTTCTCAAAATGGGAAAGAGTCGTTGCTCTCAAGGAATTAAAGAAGGAGAATGTTGCAAACTTTATCCGAGTAAATATCATCTATCAGTTTGGCATCCCTCGTACATAATAAGGGAGAATGGAAAGACATTCGACAACAAGTTGATGAACAAGATTTGTGACTAATGGTCAAGTTGAGGAATTCAATAAGACTCTATGCAACTTGTTAAACAAAGTCATTTTCAAATCAAAACGATATAGGCGTGATCATATGGAAGAAGCTCTGTGGGATAACTCATCACACACTAACACAAGCAACCCCTTATTCACTCGTCTATGGAGTTGAAACCGTTTTGCCACTCGAGCACCAAATACCTTCCTTACGACTAGGTTATCAAAAAGAGATTGCTGATGAAGAAAATGCTCGACTTCGACAGGTAGAGTTGGAGTCTCTTGATAAAAAGAGGTTGGAAGCTTAACAGAGTCTTGAATGTTATCAAGCTCGATTGTCTCGCACCTTCAATAAAAGAGTTTGCCCGAGATTCTTTCAAGTAGAAGATCAAGTCTTTGTCGTACGAAGACCCATTATCACTTCCCATAAATCTGGAGGAAAGTTCACATCAATATGGGATGGGCCTTATGCTGTGCAAGAGGATTATTCAAGTGGGGATAACAAGTTGGTTGATGCAGATGGCATGAGAGTCGGCCATATCAATGAAATGTTTTTTTGCAGTATTATCCATCAAGTTGCCACACTCTTGGACGCACAGGCTTAAACTGCATGTCATGAAGCTCTTCACATTTGAGAAAAATCATCAAGTTTCAAATCTCCTCAAAATATGAGCTTAAACTTCAAGTCGCTACACTCTTTAAAGAAAGAGCATAAACTGCATGTTACTCCTAGATCGCAAGAGTCTAAACTCTGTATAGCTCAAAAATAAAAGTCAGCTAGGTTGGAAAGCTTAAAAGAGATAGCCTAGACAAAAGCTAGGACATAAAAATAGCTCATCTATTCTGAACTACAGTATAACATGATCCTCTTCACTGAGGTACGTAGGTAGCTTAGAGTGGGGACTTGTGAAATGTGAATGTGAGGTGTGTTACTTCGGTATGATTCTTGTTGTGCATTTTATGTTGAAAAGCTTGATGAGTTGACGGTTGTTGTTCTTGTTATTTTTCTTATTTCCTTCCATTCGTATTTTGATTGTACTGGGTTACCTGTTGTCTTTATCACATGTACTCTCTTACTGTCATTTTTTGCTTTATTACCAATATTAGCCTTGTATTGATAAATTGCTTTATTGTCCTTTAAGTGCCTTTTATTTTCCATTGTTAGATTATATCAATACCTTGAACAAGTTTCTATGTTTAGTAGGTGTCTTGACCTGACCTCGTCACTACTCTACCGAGGTTAGGCTTCATACTTACTAGGTACCATTGTGTGTACTCATGCTACGCTTGCTGCATATTTTTGTGTAGATCTAGGGACCTCGGAGCGTGCCAGTTGTTAGATAGTAGATTGTGAGTTGCTGTGGAGATTTCAAGGTATACCTGTTATCTAGTTCGCAGGCGGCCTCGGAATCACCTTCTGTTGTCTTTCTTTACCACTACTTTTTTCTATTCCCAAACAGTTTTCAATTAGAGATTTTTTTCTAGTGAACTCAATAGAGCTTATGACTTGTATTACCGATTTTGAGATATTATACATCAATTGATGGTTGTTGGCTATGTATAGCAATCACTAGTTCACGTTTAATGGTTGATTGGTTTAAATCTGTTCATAACTCAGTATGGTTTAGGTTTACCTAGTCTTAGAGACTAGGTGCCATCACGACTCCTAAGGAGGGATTTTGGGTCGTGACAAAAACAGTTATATGGTGAGAAATGTACAAATCAAAGAAAGTAACAATTAAATAACAAATAACAAGTAAAGCGTAGATCTCAGGTAAGAACATGTAGTAATTAAAGCATATGCAAGAGATAACATGGACTAAATGAAGACATGGAAACAATAGCCCAACCCCACATGCTAAATCCTATGAAAGTGCATATACATTTGTCACCACACATATACATTGGTTCCCCACATTGTTCACATAGAAAATAATCCAACAAGTCTTAATTCCCTCAAGTCAAGTTTAGACACAACACTTACCTTTTTCCGCAATCAAATCAACACTCAACCACCTATTTCCTTTAGAATTAGTCTCAAAACTGATCAAATCTAGTAAAATTTAGTTTGAATTATTCAAAATAAGTTTTAGAAACTACCCACGATTGAAACATATTCGATCTTTGATGAAATTGAATAAAGTCAACAAACGTCAACCCCGGGCCTGGTTGGTCAAAACTCGAGATGCAGACCAAAACTCGATTACCCATTAACCCCCAAATCTGGTTATGTGATTTGTTTTGAAATACGACTTTAATTTGAGGTCTAAATCTCAATTTTATAAAATATCCAATTTCTACCCAAATCCCTAATATCTAACATGGAAACCCTAGATTAAAGGTTAAAATCAATGGGTGATTATAGAAATGTAACCAAAAAAGTTAAAATTCACTAACCAATGAGGTGGGGATGAAACATCTCTTCAAAATTACCTCTAAGTCGAGCTCTGACGTCAAAAATGGTTAAAACCCCGCCTTTCAGCTCTTTTAAAACATGGGAGTCAGGTGTTCTTCGAGTTCGCGAAGCACCTGACCTGTTCGCGATGCACTGGCCAATTGGCCTTCTCATTCGCGAGGTACTTTTCACTTTCATGAAGGCTTAATTTCTTGTCTTCCTTTGCATTCGCGAAGAATAACCACCTGCCCTCACCCATGTCACCCCAATAAATCGCGTTCGCGAGACGCTTGTCGAGTTCGTGAAGAGTAAGCCCCCCTTTTCTTCGCGTTAGCGATGAACAATCTAGCCCCATCCCCAAACTTTCCCTTTGCGATTGCGAGAGAAGTTTCTCGATCGCGAAGCACAATACACCAGACACCAGAAACAGTTGTTGCGCAAGTTCAAAATGATTTGAACCTATCTGAAACACACCTGAGCCCCTCGGGCTCCAAATCAAACATGCACACAAGTGTAATAACATCATAGGAACTCACTTGCGCAATCAATAAACCAAAATAATATCTAGAACCACGAATCGAATATCAAAATGCATGAAATTCAAAAGAAAACTCAAGAACCTCTAAAATCATAACCAAGCGTGTGAATACTATCAAACCAACTACGAATTGCACCAAATTGTGCAGACAAGTTTCACATAGCAAAATGGACTTACACCAAGTCCCAAGTCCTACAGTCAAACCTAGGAAATTTCCAAACATTGAAATTGCTAACTTTCAGAAAAACAAGTCAAATCTATCTGGGACCGTTTCCTCAAAATGTTGACTGTAATCAGCTCAAGTTATTTTGTTAAGCCAAAAATTATATTTTCTTCAAATAATTACGTATAAAATTTTCGGAAAAAGACATGGACTGGGCACGCAAACCAAAAAATATCATATGATGCTAATAGAGGTCTCAAAACACGGAAATAAGGGCTAGTACTCAAAACGACCTATCGGGTCGTCACATTCTCCACCTCTAAAAGAAATATTCATCCTTGAACAGACATAGAAAAGTATCTAGACTAGTAAAAAGGTGTGGGTATTTACTCCACATATCGAACTCTGAATCCCACATAGCTGTGTCGATCGGCTGACCTCTCCATTGCACTTTCACAAAAGGAAAACTCTTATACCTCGACCATCGAACCTTCCAAAATAGAATGGCCATCGGCTCCTCCACATAGCCAAATTGTCATCAAGCTTAATCATGCTGAAGTCCAAAACATGCGAGTTGTCCTCATGGTACTTCTGAAGCATGAAAACATGAAATACTGGATGTACTCCTGATAGGCTAAGAGGCAATGCAAGCCTGTAGGCAACCTCCTCAACTCTCTCTAAGATCTTAAATGTCCCAATAAACCTCGGGTTCAACTTTTCTTCTTCCCAAACCGCATCACGCCCTTCATACGCGACACTTAGAGAAGAACCTTCGCACCCACCATATCGGCTACATCCCGAACCTTCCGGTCCGCCTAACTCTTCTTTCTGGACAGAATTATACGAAGTCGTTTCTTAATCACCTTAACCTTTTTCCATAGCATCACGTACCAAATCAGTGCCCAAAAACCTAGCCTCTCCGGACTCGAACCAACCAAAAAGCAAACGACATTGCCTCTCATACAAGGCCTCATACGCCGCCATCTGAATACTCGATTGGTAACTGATGTTACAAAAGAACTCTTCAAGCGGTAAGAACTGGTCCTATGAACCTCTGAAATCCATAACACAAGAACGTAACATGTCCTCCAGGATCTGAATAGTGCGCTCGAACTGTCTGTCCGTCTGAGGATGAAACATTATGCGCATCTCAACTAGCGTGCCCAACTCAGATACACGGCTCTCAATAAATATAATGTGAACTACGTGCCTCGATCAAAAATGATGGAAATGGGAATACCGTAGAAGTGGATAATCTATTGAATGTAAACCTGAGCCAATCGCTCTGAAGAAGAAGTCGCCACCGGAATGAAGTGCGCACAGTTAGTAAACCGGTCCACAATAACCCAAACTGCATCATATTTCTTCAAGTTCCATGGCAATCCTACAACAATATACATAGTTATGCGCTCGCACTTCACTTCGATATTTCCAATCTCTGAGTCATTCCACCAGGTTTCTGATGTTTATACTTACATGTTGACAATTCAAACACAAAGATACATAAGCAACGATGTCGTTCTTTATTCTCCACCACCAATAGTGTTGTTTAAAGACACGGTACATCTTTATGACACCTGGGTGAATAGAATAGCGCGAACTGTGCACCTCCTTAAGGATCAAATCTCTACACCCGTCAACATTTAGAACACAGTTACTACCTTGAAGCCAAATAACACCATCATCTCTAATCACAACCTCCTTAGTACCACCCTGTTGCACTATATCCTTCAATACCAAAAAGTGAGGATCATCAAATTGGCGAGCCTTGATACGCTCCAGCAACGAAGACTGTGCCACAACACAAGCAAGAACCCGGGTGGGCTCCGAAACGTCCTATCTCACAAACCGATTGGCCAAAGCCTGAACATCCATTGCTAATGGCCTCTCAGCTACCAGTAAATATGCCAAACTGTCTATGCTCTCCGCCTTCCTACTCAATGCATCAGCCACTACATTGTCCTTTCCCAGATAATATAATATTGTGATATCATAGTCTTTCAGAAATTCTAACCATCTCCGTTGTCGCAAATTAAGGTCCTTCTGCTTGAATTGATGTTGGAGACTCTAGTGGTCGGTATAGACCTCACAATGAATATCATTCATATAGTGCCTCCAAATCATCAATGTGTGAACAATGGCTTCCAACTCAAAATCATGAACAGAGTAATTCTTCTCATGAACCTTCAACTGTCGAGATATATAGGCAATCACCCTACCATCCTGCATAAATAGTGAGGCAAACCCAATACGCAATGTATCACAATACACGATGTAAGATCCCGAACCTATAGGAAACACTTACACTGGGTTGTAGTCAATGCAGTCTTGAGCTTCTGAAAGCTCAACTCACACTCGTCGAACCATCTGAAAGAGCACTCTTCTAGGTCAACCTGGTCAATGGGGATGAGTTAGATGAAAACCCCGCCATGAACCGATGATAATAATCTGCCAAACCTAGGAAGCTCTGAATCTCTATAGCAGAAGAAGGACTATTCCAGTTCCGAACTACCTCAATCTTCTTAGGATCCATATTAATGCCCCAGAAGATACAACATAGCCCAAAAAGGAGACCGAGTCCAACCAGAACTCACACTTTGAAAAGTTGGCATATAACTGACTAACCCTCTGTCACGACCCAAATATCACACATGTCGTGATGGAGCCTATCCTGATACTAAGCAAGCCGACAACATCAATAACCCACAATTTCTTTTAAATATTGGAAACATAATAATTAATTTAAGGGGGAAAATCCCACCAATACTGAATATAATTTACTCCCAAAACTCGGTGTCACTGAGTGCATGAGCATCTATACATTATAAGTCTGGAAAGCATAATCTATAATAGTCTAAGACCAAATACAGTAAACAAGAGGATAGGGAAGGAGAGACAAGGTCTGTGAAACATGGAAGCTACCTCTGAATCTCCGGAAAATTAACTGTGTGCAAAAATCAACACCCACTGTATCTGGGATCACCTAGATCTGCACACGAAGTGCAGGGTGTAGTATGACTACAACCAACTCAGTAAGTAACAATAATAAATAAAGAACTAAAATTAGTGACGAGCTTCTCAACTAAGTCCAAATACAGTACTTTCCAATATAAAAGAGAAGGCATACTCTCAAGTTCAACATTTAAGATTTCACTAAAATTTCATATCAAGTCTGACCGAAACAGAAAATAATAGTTTTTCCGAAATTTCCAAAAATAGTGATATATGACAGCTTAAATGCAGCTAATAATGAAATCAATGTATTCTCTCACAGTAACAGTCACTCAGTCCTCCTATTCAGTCGAACCTCACAGTCATTCTTTCCTCACAGTCACTCTTTCCTCACAGTCACTCTTTCCTCACAGTCTCTCATTCCTCACAGTCACTCGTCACTCGGCGCTCGCAGTCAGTAGGTACCTGCGCTCACTGGGGGTGTGTACAGACTCTGAAGGGGCTCCTTCAGCCAAGCGCTATATCAAGCCAATCATAGCATAAATCAATAAAACATGTTGCGGCGTGCAGCCCGATCCATAAATATCCTCACAATTAGACTCTCGGCCTCACTCGGTGATCAACCTCTCCATTCTCTTGGGATCTCAGAAACCATGATAAGCAGCCCAACAACAATGATATGATGCATCAACAATGAATAAGAGAGACTGATGTAAAAATGTACAAATAGAACTATGACTGAGTGCAAAACAGCAATTTAGCAAATACTTTCACAAGTACACGTCCTTTGTGGGTCCCAACAGTGTAAACATATGATTTAAACATGATTCATAGATCAATTTCTCTAATACGAGAAACAATGTATGGATATCAACAGAATTTTCAACTATACAGTTCCATGGAATGTACCAAGTCATAATTCCTACGGTGCATGCTCACACGCCCGTCATCTAGCATGTGCGTCACCTCAAAACCAATTACATAATACATATTCCGGGGTTTCATAGCCTCAAGACCAAATTTAGAACGGTTACTTACCTTAACCGTGTAATTCTTTAATCTGAAAAAACAGTTCCTCATGAATTAGCCTCCAAACGTCTCGAATCTAGCCACAAATAATTTGATTTAGTCAATAAAATTTAATGGAATCAATTCCATAAGCAAATACTAATTTTCCAACAAAATCCAAAGTTTAGCTCAAAAATCACTTGTGGGGCCCATGTCTCAGACCCGACAAAAGTTATAAAATCCAAAAGCCCATTCAACCACGAGTCTAACCATACAAATTTTACCAAAATCCGACCTCAACTCGACCCTCAAATCTTCAATTTAAACCAAGAGGGTTTTCTAAATCTTCCAACTTAATTCAATAATTAAATGTCAAGAACAATCATGAATTCGGGTAATTTAACCAATATAGAGTTAGGAACACTTACCCCGTTGTTTTCCTTGAAATTCTCCCAAACTTTCTCTCTCCGAGGTCCAAATGGGTAAAAATGGAAAATAGGACTAAGTCCCATATTTAGAACTCAAACTCTCTGCCCAGTCATTTGCTCTACGCGATCGCGGACAACCACACGCGATCGTGAAGCACAAATTTTCACTGCCCAGATTTAACCCTATGCGATTGCACACTTTTCCACGCGATCCCGAACCTCAATCTCACAGGCCTACGCAATCGCGGACTCGTCCGCACGATCGCAAAGCACAAAATGCGTGACCTATCTGTTCCACTTACTCTATGCGAATGGGACCTTCTTCACGCGATCGCGCAGAACACATCATAACTGCCTCAAACATGCTTATGTGATCGCGGACATTCTCATGCGATCGCGTAGAAGGAAACCAATGACCAAAAACCAGCATTTTTCGGCTGGAATGCCAAGTCCAAAATTGATCTGTTAACCATCTGAAACGCACCCGAGGCCCCCAGGACCTCAACCAAAATATACCGTCAAGTACCATAACATCATACAAACATAGTCGAACCCTCAAATTACCTCAAACAATGCTAAAACCACGAATCATACCCCGATTCAAGCCTGATGAACTTTGAAAGTTCATGTTTCCACAAACGACACTGGAACCTATCAAATCAAATCTGATTGACCTCAAATTTTGCACACAAGTCATAAATGACATAACATACCCATTAAAATTTTAAGAATCGTATTTTGACCCCAATATCAAAAAGTCACCTCCCCCCTCTCCCCCCTCCCCTCAAACTTCCCAAAATTTTGACCCATTTCAAGCCTAATTCCACTACATACCTCCAAATAATTTTTCGGACACGATCCGACGTCCAAAATTACCATAAGGAGCTATTGGAATCATCATAATTAAATTCTAAAGTCATTTACACAAAAGTCAATATTCGGTCAACTTTTCTAACTTATGTTTTCAATTAAGAGACTAAGTGTCTCATTTCACTCTGAAATCCTTCCGGGCCCGAACCAACTAACTCAATAAGTCATACAATAACTGTAAAGCATAAATTGAGCAGTAAATGGGGGAATGGGGTTATAATACTCAAAATGCTCGGTCGGGTCATTACATTCTCCCTCTCTTAAACAAACGTCCGTCCTCGAACGAGTTAAGAATCATACTTGGAGTCTCAAATAGGTGTGGATATTTGCTTTGCATCTCCTGCTCAATCTCCCAAGTAGCTTCTCCGACTGGCTGGCCTATCTATTGTACCTTCACTGATGCAATATTCCTTTACCACAGCTTTCGAACCTACCGGTCTAAAATAGCCACTGGCTCCACATCATAAGTCAAATTACCATCCAGCTGCACTGTACTAAAATCCAGAATAAGATATGGATCCCCGACATACTTTCGGAGCATGGAAACATGGAATACTGGATGAACACCTAATAGACTAGGTGGCAAGGCAAGTTCATAAGCCACCTCTCCAATTTTCTTAAGTATCTCAAAAGGCCCAATACACCGAGGGCTCAACTTGCCCTACCTCCCGAACCTCAACACACCCTTCATGGGCGAAATATTGAGCATAACCTTTTCTCCAACCATGTAAGAAACATCACGAACCTTCCGGTCGGCATAAATCTTCTGTCTTGACTGCGCCGTGTGAAGCCGCTCCTGAATCAATTTAACATTCTCCAAAGCATCATAAACCAAATTAGTACCCAATAGCCTAGCCTCATCAGGCTCAAACCAACCCACCAGAGACCGACACTATCTCCCATATAAAGTCTCATACGGAGCCATGTGAATGCTTGATTGGTATCTGTATTGTAAGCAAACTCCGCGAGTGGCAGAAATTGATCCCAATAACCCCCAAAATCAATTACACAAGCACGTAGCATATTCTCCAATATTTGAATAGTGCGCTCGGACTGTCCGTCTGTTTGAGCCTGAAATGTTGTGAACCTGTGTGCCCAATTCTCATTGCACTACTCTCCAAAACAATGATGTAAACTGCGTACCAAGAGTTGTTCCTAAACCTTCGAATCACTATTCCAACTTACCACACACATACCCGGGGGTGATCCCACGCCACCCTATTCCATATAGGCCTCGCAATACCACGTAATTGAAGATCATTACTTCAACCTTATCCCATAAACCTTGGAACTCAATTTTCAACATCCAAAATATCTTTTCAAGACCCGAATCTCACATCCATACACTATATAAGTTTGAAACAGATGCATCAAGCCATAACCATAACAACACCAGATATAATCACATAACATACTACACTACTCGCATACTCGTACCACCATTCCCGATCACAGTAACTACTCAAAACCCTTATTCCATATAGGCCTCGCAATACCACGTAATTGAAGATCATTACTTCAACTATAGCCCATAAACCTTGGAACTCAATTTCCAATATTCAATATTTCTTTTCAAAACCCGAATATCACATACATACACTGTATAAGTTTGAAATAGATGTATCAAGCCTTAACCAAAACACCAGATATAATCACATAACATACTACACAACTCGCATACTCGTAGCACCATTCCCGATCACAGTAACTACTCAAAACCATCCTGGTACTAGTATTAAACCTCATATCAACCAAACCCTCATTCCAAAACCTTCGTACACTACTAATAATGAAAGAAACATGCGGAATCTCATGACCCCTTATCAAATCAGCAAATCATGGAGCTCTTTCTTCCCAACCAGAACCATCACTTTATAAGCCGACTTTCAATATTATCCTTCCGAATATACTGTAATCAAACCTGATAGTACCCATTCTAGGCCTAATGACCTTATATTATTAAACACAACTATCCCATTGATATTCCACACCAATACAACTCAAGCCACAACTGCGCAACCTTGTACCCAAAATGGAAGATGTCTCAAAGTATAGAACTGTATTGCAAGTTCAACAAGAACCACCACAACTACAATGCTATAAGCTCATTATATATAGTAGAACCAAGACACACGAATTTAATAAGAGTAACAAGCTCTTCTAGAGCTCACATTATCATCACCCATACGGCATGGTCACAAGCCTCCAGTCCAAGCATAACATACAGGAGTAATCCAACAAGTGCACATGTATATGGTATTTGAAATAAGACTCTTATTCTCCTGGACTGGCATAAATAACACGCCATAGAGAAGGCATTTGCAAAGTGTGCTATCACAAATAAATTCGGCAAGTTAAAGTAGAAATAACAACTACCAAATTTATTCAAGGAATTAGCCTCTTTGTAACCTCAAGTACAGCCCAAGTAGTTCTCAACAAAGGTACGAATACGACAAATGTCGCAACTTTATGCTTAACAGTCAACTCTAGGCATATCATAGCCTAGGTATTCTTCCGAGCACAAATAATTGCCTTGGTGCTTGTACATGAGCTCAAACCCCATACATATGCGCACTCATAGCGCGTAGCTATCACAAATAATTAGCGCACCTAGTGCCTCCACTAATTTTAAATACAACACTCACCTCAAATAGGACGCAACCCTAAAACAATATGCTTCGGAGAACACCGGGTCTCCAAATTCATAGAACACATGAGCCACTGTAACTGATCCCAACTTCAGCACTCGAATGACTAACACATGTTTCATGCACGATCATCCCACGAGGAATACTTTCATAATTCTTTCGTGCCACATAGCAATAATTTGATTAATAGTAGTCTATCAATCAGGTGAGTACCGCAATACCAATAAACATCCATAAATCAAAACACAATGTGCTTTTTGAAATGTGCACCCTTCTCAGGGATTACCAAGAAGTTATAACATTCATCTAAATATATAAAACTGACCATTCTGTCAAAAATTCGTGACCTTCCCTTCAAGAATGAATTGACACCTTGTACATGTAAATATTAATCCCGCACAACGCACCACATCTATCATGCCATCATGTGACAAGCAAAAGAATCTCATTATCAACTTTGAGTCACCAGCAATTTACATACCCGGTTAGTTAGAAACCTTCCTCTTACTTCCTTCCAGGAGGAAATCACAATTCACAACACGTTTCCCACACCGGTAGAAAATATCATATTCAAACCATGGACGAAACCATCAAGAACACTTTGAAATCTATTTGCACCTAATCAAGCTATCAGAACTAAATTCCTCTAATTCGACTAAGCAACACAAGTCATCAAGCCGAAGAATATTGCCACCAAAATATCTGTAGAGCCTCTTCACATTATAAATACCCTTAAGTTGACAATTTTCCTTGTCAAAATAATATTATCATTACCCAAAGCTCATTACAAGACATCCTAACATAAAACGACACTGCCCTAAGGCCCATAAGCCATTGTATTCTTCTTAAGTACCACAAAGTACCATAACTGAGACACCCACTATAAATGACCTTATGTAAATTTTAAAATTGTTTCTCTTTCCATTTTATACTGAAATATAGAATCCATAGTCATACAGACTTACCGCAAGTCCCGATACCATCCAATGTAAATAACCGATTCTAGCAATATACGAATCCAAAACATTTTCAATTGCCACATATACATTTTGAATCCATTAGAACCCTCTCGAGAGTCACCCACTTTGCTAAAATCCAAATTGTACTATCCAAATGGGCCGAAAGACACATGCCCCCTTAGCACAACAACACCCACAATAAAATACCTCAATCATCTACTAAGTTAGCATTTATTCTCGTGACAGCCAAGCCAACGTTCTCAACTAGATTCAAATTTAAATCCTAGCACATACGCCGCGCTGGTACAAACTAAACTGTCCACTCAATATTATAAGGAATACACCTACGTAGATTACTCTGCAGGAGATAATCCACCTGCTTAGCCTCAAAGTGGCATCTTTTTATACCCTTTCTCATCCACAATTACCACGGAATCACTTAATATTTCTGAGTTTGAACTCATCAACACGACATGAAAATCTACTTTGCTCCACAATTACACAGCATAACAGATCCCTCAACACACTCACAGCTCAAGACTGTACGTTACATCAAAACAGGAATCAAGTACCCAATAGCAGACTCTTGAGTCACAAGTAAACTTTATTCATCTCATTCAACCCACCAGAACATATCCCGCATTCACATCATACTCATCATATAGTCATTCAACCTCCCATCGAGCCAAAAATTCCACTCATAGGGATACTACCAACGCATAATTCCAAACGTACAAGTTCTCACATCCGAAACTCCCGAGCTTAAGTTGCGGTCTAACACCGGCCTCAAGTCCTCTAGACTGGCCCATAAACAAAAGATAGAATACTCATCTCAAACCTCTTTCATGGAATCACAAGCCAGCGATACACAACTAATACTGAGCGCTCACATGCGCACACGAATGCGTGGAAGGAATACAAAGGATTATGTTTCAAACTGAATCAATTTTGCATGATAGAATACAAGAAAGTAAAAATTTTCTAAGGGTTCGGCAGCCTCTCGAAGATAAGTACAGACGTCTTTGTACCGATCCGCAAGACACTACTAAACCTGCTGATGACTCGTGAGACCTATGTAACCTAGGCTCTGATACCAACTTGTCACGACCCAAAATTCACACCTATCGTGATGGCGCCTATTTCGCTACTAGGCAAGCCGACAACATCAATAACCCATAATGTCTTTTAAATATTGGAAACATAATAATTACTTTAAGGGGGGAAATCCCACCATTACTAAATATAATTTACTCCCAAAATCCGATGTTACTGAGTACATGAGCATCTATACATTACAAGTCTGGACAACACGATCTATAATAGTCTAAGACAAAATACAGTAAACAAAAGGATAGGGAAGGAGATACAATGTCCGCGAAATATGGCAGCTACCTCTGAATCTCCAAACAATTGACTGCGTGAAAGAATCAACACCCACTGTATCCGGGATCACCTAGATCTGCACACGAAGTGCAGGGTGTAGTATGAGTACAACCAACTTTGTAAGTAACAATAATAAATAACGAACTGAAAATAGTGACGATCTTCTCAGATAAGTCCAAATACAATACTTTCCAATATAAAACAGTAGGCATGCTTTCAAGTTCAACATTTACGATTTCACTTAAATTTCATATCAAGTTTGACCGAAATAGAAAATAATATTTTTCCAAACCAAAACTAGTGATATATGACAGCTGAAATGCAGCAAATAATGCAATCAATGCATCCTCTCACTGTAACAGTCATCCAGTCCTCCCATTCACTCCAACCTCACAGTCATTCTTTCCTCACAGTCACTCTTTGCTCACAGCCACTCTTTCCTCACAGTCCTTCAATCCTCATAGTCACTCATCACTCGACACTCTCACTCGTCACTCGCACTCGCTCACTAGGGATGTGTACAGACTCCGGAGGGGCTCCTTCAGCCCAAGCGCTAAATCAAGCGAATCATGTCATAAATCAATGAAACATGCTGCGACATGCAGCCCGATCCATAAAATCCTCACAATTAGGCCCTCGTCCTCGCTCAGTCATCAACCTCTCCAGTATCTCAGGCTCTCAGAAATCATGATAAGTAGCCCAACAACAATGATATGATGCATCAATAATGAATAAGAGAGACTGAGGTATAGAACTGTGACAGAGAGCAAAATAGAAATTTAGCAAATAATTTCACAAGTACACAACCTATGTGGGTCCCAACAGTGTAAACATATGATTTAAACATGATTCATAGATCAATTTCTCTAATATGGAGAACAATGTACGAATATCAACAGATTTGTCAACTATACAGTTCCATGGAATTGACCAAGTCATAATTCCAATGGTGGATTCCCACACACCTGTCATCTAGCATGTGCGTCACCTCAAAACCAATCACATAATACATATTCCGTGGTTTCATACCACAGGACCAAATTTAGTACTATTACATACCTCAAGCCGTGTAATTCTTTATTCTGCAATGTCTTTTCCTCGTGAATTGGAGTCCAAACATATCAAATCTAGCCACAAATAATTTGATTCAGTCAATAAAATTTATTGGAATTAATTCCATAAGAAAATACTAATTTTCTAACAAAATCCGAAATTTAGCTTAAAAATTGCCCGTGTGGTCCATATCTTGGAACCTGACAAAAGTTATAAAATCCAAAAGCTCATACAGCTACGAGTCTAACCATACCAGTTTTACCAAAATCCGACCTCAACTCGACCCTCAAATCTTGAATTTAAAACAAGAGGATTTTCTAAATCTTCCAACTTAATTCTCAAATTAAATGTCAACAACCAACCATGCATTCGGGTAATTTAACCAATATTGAGTTAGGAACACTTACCCCGTTGTTTTCCTTGAAAATATCCCGAAACTTTTCTCACTCCGGGCTCCAAATCGGTAAAAATGGAAAATGGGACGAAGTCTCATTTCGGAACTTAAACTCTCTGCCCAGTCATTTGCTCTACGCGATCGCGGACAACCACACACGATCACGAAGCACAAATTTCCACTACCTAGATTTAACCCTACATGATCGAGAACCTCACTATCATAGGCCTACGCGATCGCGGACTCGTCCATGCGATCGCGAAGCACAAAACGCGTGACCTCTACTTCTGCTCCACTTATTCGATACGAACGTGACCTTCTTCACGTGTTTGCGAATAACAAACTCTCACTGCTACGCGATCATGGCCTTCATCACACAATCGCGAAGAAAACAATCGTCACTGCCTCAAACAAGCCGGCACGATCGCGTACATTCTCATGTGATCGCGTAGAAGGCAACCAATGACAGAACACCAGCATTCTTCGGCTGGAATGTCAAGTCCAAAATTGATTTGTTAACCATCCGAAACTCACCCGAGGCCCCCGGGACCTCAACCAAACATACCGTCAAATCCTATAACATCATACGAACCTATTCAAACCCTCAAATTACCTCAAACAATGCTAAAACCACGAATCATACCCCAAGTCAAGCCTAATGAACTTTGAAATTTCAAGTTTGCACAATCGACGCCGGAACCTATCAAATCAAGTCCGATTGACCTCAAATTTTGTACACAAGTCATAAATGACATAACTGACCTATTAAAATTTTTAGAATCGGATTTCAACCCCGATATCAAAAAGTTAACCCCCAGTCAATCTTCCCAAAAAATTAACTTTCGCCATTTCAAGCCTAATTCCACTACGGACCTCCAAATAATTTTCGGACATGCTCCTAAGTCCAAAATCACCATACGGAGATATTGAGATCATCAGAATTAATTTCCGAGGTCGTTTACACATAAGTCAATATCCTGTCAACTTTTCCAACTTAAGTTTTCAATTAAGAGACTAAGTGTCTCATTTTACCCTGAAATCCTTCCAGGCCCGAACCAACTAATTTGGTATGTCATAAAATAACTGTAAAGCATATATTGAGCAGTAAATAGGGGAACGGGGTTATAATACTCAAAAAGACCGGCCAGATTGTTACACCCTCAATGTTTGAAGTACGATCCGAAGATAGTACTCATGCTCCTCTTGACTAAGGGAATTGACCAAAATATCATCAATGAAGATGATCACAAAAGAATCCAAATAGGGCTTGAACACCCGATTCATCAAATCCATAAATGTTGCAGGGGCATTAGTCAAACCAAATGACATCACAACGAAATCATAGTGACCATACCGAGTATTAAAAGTTGTCTTAGGGACATCTGATACCCTAATCTTCAATTGGTGGTAGCTAAATCTCAAGTCAATCTTGGAAAACACCTTCGCACCCTGAAGTTGATCAAATAAGTCATCAATCCTCGGCAAAGATACTTGTTCTTGATAGTGACTTTGTCCAATTATCGATAGTCTATACACATCCTCATTGTTTCATCCTTCTTCTTCACAAACAACGCCGGTACATCCCAAGGCGAGACACTAAGTCTGATGAATCCCTTATCAAGCAAATCGTGCAACTGCTCCTTCAATTCTTTCAACTAAATTGGGGCCATACGGTACGGTGGAATGGAAATAAGTTCAGTGCCCGGAGATAAGTCAATACAGAAGTCGATATCTCTGTGGGGTGGCATCCCTAGAAAATCTATAGAAAACACATCTAGAAACTCGTGCCCAACTAGAACTGAATCCATGGAAGGAACCTCCGAAGTAGGATCATGAATATAGGAAACATATTCTAGACATACCTTCTCAACCATACATTGAGCTTTCACATAAGATATAACACTGCTAGTAAAATGGCCAGGAGTCCCTCTCCACTCTAATCAAGGAAACCCCTGTATGGCTAATGACATAGTCTTGGCGTGACAATCCAAAATAGCATGATAAGATAACATCAAAGTCCACCATATAAAGAAGCAGAAGATCTACCCTAGTCTCATAGCTCCCAATAGAAACCACACATGAGAGATAAACACAATCAATCATAATAGAATCTCTAACAGGCGTGGACACATAAAAAGAAGAACTCAAGGAATCACAAGGCATAGCCAGATATGAAGCAAAATAGGATGACACGAATGAATAAGTAGAGACCGGATCAAATAAAATTACGGCATCTATATGACAAACCGGAACATACCTGTGATGACGGCATTAGATGACTCTTCCTTGGGTCTAACTGGAAATGCATAGGAATGGGGCTGGGCCCCACCACTCTGACCTCTACCTCTCGGATGGCCTCTAACTTGCCGGCCTCCACCTCTAACGGCCTGACCACCACCTCTTGTTTCCTGACCCCTGGTCGAGCGGGCGGTAGAGCAACCACTACCGGAATCATGGCAGGAGAACCCTGCTGAGGCACACTACTCTGCAGTATGGGACAATACCTCCTGATATGACCCGTACCTCCAAACGCAAAGCACTCTCTCGACTCATGTGGATGTTGAAGCTGATACTGACCCTGACGTCCCGGATAACCACTATGATAGCTTTGAATCGGTGGTGCACTGAATGATCGTTGCTCAGGATGAGACACATACGAACCCCGACTGCCTGAGGCACCGTGTGCTACCTAAACTACTGATCGAATCATCCTGTAAGGATGGCCTCATCCAAATGAACCTTTGCCTTCAAATGAGGCAAAACTAAAGCCACCAAAATGATGAGGCCTCTTCTCAGACACCACCTCTCTACCCTGACCGCAAATCATCTCGATCCGTCTAGAAATCTTTACCACCCGTTGAAAAGAAATACCATTCCCAAATTCCTTGGCCATTTGTAATATCATCCCCAATCTCTTCGGCCATCTGTAGCCTGATACCAAAAGCAAGACCATTAATGAATCTCCTCATTCTCTCCCTCTCGGTAGGAATCAAGATAACTTCATGGTGAGATAAATCCATAAATCTGGCCTCATACTAGGTAACAGTGATGCTACCCTACTGAAGGCACTCAAACTGCCTACGATACTCCTCTCTTAGAGTGAGAGGAATAAACTTCTCCAAAAATAGCTACGAAAACGGATCCCAAGTGAGTGTCGGTGCACCTGCTGGTCTGCTCCGCTCATAATCATGCCACTATCTCTTGGCAGGTTTGGTCATCTAGAACACTACAAAGTCGACTCCATTGGACGCCACACTACCCATGTTGCGCAATACCTCGTGGCAATGGTCCAAATAATCATGTGGGTCCTTATAAGGTGTACCATCAAATTGAATAAGAAAGAGCTTTGTGAACTTATCCTGTCTTATCAATCCTATAGAAGACATCGCGGGCCTCTCCCTGGTCTGTGTAACAAAAATAGGTTGAACCACTACCGCTGCTGGAACCACCAGAGTCTGATATATGGGAGCCATATGCTCCTGAGTGGGGGTAGCAGGAGTCTAGGATCCTCCCCCAGCCTGAGAGATAGTTGGTTCCATAGGAAAACTCCGGCCTGGTCCACACTCTCCATAAGGCCCACCAAAAAGACTAGAGCATCCTAAAGTACGGGAGTAGCAATATATCACTCCATGACTTGAGCGGGTCCGACTGGTGCGGTCTGAACAGAGATATCCTCCTCATGCTCGATCTGAGGCTTTACAATAGGTGACGTCGCACGTACTCAAGGCTGAGCTCTGCCTCTACCTTGGCCCCTACCTCGGCTACGGTTCCTACCCCTGGTAGTGGCTGCAACAGGAGGCTCCGACTCTGGCTCTTGCTCAGTTGTAGATGTTGTGCGTGTTCTCACTATCTACAAGAGAACAAGAATAGAATGGTTCAAACTTCGGTAATAGAATGAGGTCGCACACTAGAGAATGAAAGAAGTGAAATTTTCCTAAAGCTCTATAGCCTCTAGAAGAAAAGTATAGACGTCTCCTTACGGATCCTCTAAACGCTACTAAGCTTGCTCAAGACTCGTGAGACCTAGGCAACCTAGTGCTCTGATACCAACTTATCACAACCCGAAATCCCAACCTCAGAATCGTGATGGCGCCTAATATTTCACTTGCTAGGCGAGCCAACTTTAGCTAATTACTTAACCAATTTTTACAATTTAAAACAAAACATTAATAATAATAATAATAATAATAATAATAATAATAATAATAATAATAATAATAATAATAATAATAATAATAATAATAATAATAATAATAATAATAATAATAATAATAATAATAATAATAATAATAATAATAATAATAATAATAATAATAATAATAATAATAATAATAATAATAATAATAATAATAATAATAATAATAATAATAATAATAATAATAATAATAATAATAATAATAATAATAATAATAATAATAATAATAATAATAATAATAATAATAATAATAATAATAATAATAATAATAATAATAATAATAATAATAATAATAATAATAATAATAATAATAATAATAATAATAATAATAATAATAATAATAATAATAATAATAATAATAATAATAATAATAATAATAATAATAATAATAATAATAATAATAATAATAATAATAATAATAATAATAATAATAATAATAATAATAATAATAATAATAATAATAATAATAATAATAATAATAATAATAATAATAATAATAATAATAATAATAATAATAATAATAATAATAATAATAATAATAATAATAATAATAATAATAATAATAATAATAATAATAATAATAATAATAATAATAATAATAATAATAATAATAATAATAATAATAATAATAATACAATGTGATAGACTGAAATAGATATGATAAATATCATGTAGCATAAACTAACATATCCCAGAAATCTGAAGTCACGAATATATGAGAATTCTAGAATTATACAATTAAAGTCCGAACGAATACAAATGTTTAAAATAAGGAAAACAGTAAAACTAGGATGGAAGGTGACTTCAGGGACTGCGAACACCGCCAGCTCTACTTTATGTCTCCAAATGCAGTTGTATCCGAGTGGTCTCCTCTACGCGCCGATGGGACTAACACCAGTATCTGCAGAAGAAGTACAGAAGTGTATCATGAGTACAACCGACCCCATGTGCCCTGTAAGTGTTGAGCCTAACTTCGACGAAGTAGTGACGAGGCTATGGCAAGTCACTCCCAAAAAACCTGTATGAAATAATAACAATAATAATAATAATAATAATAATAATAATAATAATAATAATAATAATAATAATAATAATAATAATAATAATAATAATAATAATAATAATAATAATAATAATAATAATAATAATAATAATAATAATAATAATAATAATAATAATAATAATAATAATAATAATAATAATAATAATAATAATAATAATAATAATAATAATAATAATAATAATAATAATAATAATAATAATAATAATAATAATAATAATAATAATAATAATAATAATAATAATAATAATAATAATAATAATAATAATAATAATAATAATAATAATAATAATAATAATAATAATAATAATAATAATAATAATAATAATAATAATAATAATAATAATAATAATAATAATAATAATAATAATAATAATAATAATAATAATAATAATAATAATAATAATAATAATAATAATAATAATAATAATAATAATAATAATAATAATAATAATAATAATAATAATAATAATAATAATAATAATAATAATAATAATAATAATAATAATAATAATAATAATAATAATAATAATAATAATAATAATAATAATAATAATAATAATAATAATAATAATAATAATAATAATAATAATAATAATAATAATAATAATAATAATAATAATAATAATAATAATAATAATAATAATAATAATAATAATAATAATAATAATAATAATAATAATAATAATAATAATAATAATAATAATAATAATAATAATAATAATAATAATAATAATAATAATAATAATAATAATAATAATAATAATAATAATAATAATAATAATAATAATAATAATAATAATAATAATAATAATAATAATAATAATAATAATAATAATAATAATAATAATAATAATAATAATAATAATAATAATAATAATAATAATAATAATAATAATAATAATAATAATAATAATAATAATAATAATAATAATAATAATAATAATAATAATAATAATAATAATAATAATAATAATAATAATAATAATAATAATAATAATAATAATAATAATAATAATAATAATAATAATAATAATAATAATAATAATAATAATAATAATAATAATAATAATAATAATAATAATAATAATAATAATAATAATAATAATAATAATAATAATAATAATAATAATAATAATAATAATAATAATAATAATAATAATAATAATAATAATAATAATAATAATAATAATAATAATAATAATAATAATAATAATAATAATAATAATAATAATAATAATAATAATAATAATAATAATAATAATAATAATAATAATAATAATAATAATAATAATAATAATAATAATAATAATAATAATAATAATAATAATAATAATAATAATAATAATAATAATAATAATAATAATAATAATAATAATAATAATAATAATAATAATAATAATAATAATAATAATAATAATAATAATAATAATAATAATAATAATAATAATAATAATAATAATAATAATAATAATAATAATAATAATAATAATAATAATAATAATAATAATAATAATAATAATAATAATAATAATAATAATAATAATAATAATAATAATAATAATAATAATAATAATAATAATAATAATAATAATAATAATAATAATAATAATAATAATAATAATAATAATAATAATAATAATAATAATAATAATAATAATAATAATAATAATAATAATAATAATAATAATAATAATAATAATAATAATAATAATAATAATAATAATAATAATAATAATAATAATAATAATAATAATAATAATAATAATAATAATAATAATAATAATAATAATAATAATAATAATAATAATAATAATAATAATAATAATAATAATAATAATAATAATAATAATAATAATAATAATAATAATAATAATAATAATAATAATAATAATAATAATAATAATAATAATAATAATAATAATAATAATAATAATAATAATAATAATAATAATAATAATAATAATAATAATAATAATAATAATAATAATAATAATAATAATAATAATAATAATAATAATAATAATAATAATAATAATAATAATAATAATAATAATAATAATAATAATAATAATAATAATAATAATAATAATAATAATAATAATAATAATAATAATAATAATAATAATAATAATAATAATAATAATAATAATAATAATAATAATAATAATAATAATAATAATAATAATAATATGACATTGTCGCACCCTATTTTGCACTAGTCAAAACAAGATTCAACTTGTGGTTTCTCTGTTGTTGATGAAAAAGAATCGCCACCTAATATTTAAAGATATGCTAGGGTACATATTTAATTATTAAGTGATATTCTTTATTAGTCTCCTAATCGGTGAGATTTTGGATAAGGGTTTTTGTTCTTCCAAGGGTACAACTGACTTCATATTTCCAGAAAATACGGCAATACTGGACTTGGCCTGAGTTTCTCAGGAACTCAAGAGGCCCAAACAAATGTACATGTCATTAGATACATGTTCTGTATGTTCAATCATGCATGAAACACATAAGTAAATGATTGGAGCAAAATATAACAAACTATCAATACTCAAATACCATGAGAACTTATACTAATGTGGTGGTTATATATGGTAAATAATTTACATTGAAAACTTTCGTTATCATTAAACACTAAACTCAAAAAGAATAACAAGTGTCAATGGATTAAGGGCTAAGAAGAGAGTTCCACTCAAAGTCGATGCCCCCTTTTGAATCCCCCGACACTTCAAAGTTCCCAAGGGTCTCAAGGCTCAGGGCAATGCTTGTGCCGGGGAGAGCATCCCAACCTAGAGTTAAACTCTACTCCCAAATACCCTTAACCACTAACGGATCACTTTTCTTCATAGGTTTAAGTACCAATGAGGCTCTTTCAATGTAAACCAACTACCATGATACCCCTACCATAGAAGTATACTTTCTCTTGGCAGAATAACATAAGGACACAGAGAAACTTTTATTCTTTATAACTACATTTCCAACACCAAATGAAACACACATTAACAAGTCTGAAAGTCTGATTCCAAACACACATAGAGATAGGGATACTATTGATGTTACTGTCAAAAGAACCAAACACTTGAGATGCCATCAAAAAGAGCACACAGTTCAGATATGCAGCAATACTAATGCCTTTATTTTAGGAGACTAATCACATACTAGTTAGCTTAGGTCTTACCACCAGAACATAATTAGGACTCTTAGCACGACTACAGGTTACAGATTTAAACATGGGACTCCTAAAAATGCTTAACAGGATCACCGGTTATCAATCTTACTTCATTTTGGGATTGAGGGCAGAATCATATTTTTATAATAGTATCAAACTTAGGTAAACCATTATGCCCAAACCGTAGCAATAGGGAGTTCTCTTAGGATTCACATATTAGATTCAGTTTAGATTAGCACGAAAAGAGAGGACTGAGTGTAATTTCAAAATAAAGTACAGGAACATAAGATCATGAACACAAACATGGGTACATATAGCATTTTAAATCAACTACACATAGATACTTCAAATGAAGTTATGATCCTACACAGACAGGGTGAGTTTCATCTATTATAAAGCCAAGTCAGCAATGTCATAAAGGGGGTTATAGACAAGGGAAATATTGTACCAAACAGGTTTAACTGAGGTGTACAGACTAAGATTAACATACAAATATGAGGCAGTTATGCTCATCTTGAAAACAGCTATCATTTAACTATAACAAAAATCACTATATCTATTTTATGAAAGACAACTGGATAATAATAAAATATATACAGAAGGGTTACTAAGTTTATAAGAGCTCGCCTTAATAAGACTGTTTCATATAGATTCAACCAACAGTTAGATATGAACATAAGAATGTCATAATGATAGCTCACAAGTTGTTATTAGAGTTAACAGACACAGATATAAAGAAGGAGAGCACTTAAACACTTAAACTTCTCATGCTTCGGTTAAATGGTGAAGGATTAAACTATGAACTTTCAGGTTTATCCTAGTTAGAATTATCAAACAACAATCTAGACAACAAAACAACAGAATACAGGAAACAGTGTGTAGGGATAGAGATCACAACAGAATCATTAGTAGAAAATCCGAAACCTGGGCAAGCATGAGAGATCATTTGAAGCATATTAAGGAAAACATAATCATGTGGACTATTTGAGATCAGAATGAAAGTCATTAAGGTCACATAGCAGTCTAATCAATACCAATTAGAGATATTCAAAGTATGACAAATGATCACAAGTTAATAACACATTATCACGAATTGGAAATGACATCTATACACTATGACAAACTTCATAAACGATCATAATTGACAAAAACGCAACACCAATGCTCATGATACTCAAGTTAGACAATCAAAAAAGAAGAGGATGAAGTTGTACTAACTTTCTCGAGGGCAGCAGACCAAACAGGGTTTCATTCTAATTGCCTAGGACCCAAAGCTTCAAGCTTGAAGCAGTGAAAGCACTCAGAATCGAAAAGAGAAAAGCAGAAATCAGTAAGTAAGTTTTTATGAAAATCTTAGTATTACTTTTGTGTTCATGTTAGGTCTTGACTTTTGGTGAGAGCATTGAAGGCTCCTTTTATAGTGGCATTAAATGCCTCTAGGGTTCAACCATATTCAAAATAATAGTGGAAGATGACGAGGAGCTGATGATGTGAGTAAGATCAGGGGAAATCTATAGAGACAGAGTGAAATCAGGGTGAATCTAAGAGAAAGATGAATGAGACTCTTACCTGAGTGCAAGACAGCCATTACAAATGAAGAATCTATTGGATAAAGACCGGAGGTCCAGAGGTCATTGCATTTGAACTCTGGTTCAGAATAATCATGATGAGGAGCTCATGCATGTCTAATTTGGTCACAACATAGGAAATCTAAGGACTTGAGTTTTCATCTTTGTGTTTGGGTCAAAAGACTCGAGATTTTAAATCGCTATGAAGAAATGGAAAGCGACAACAAGAATCACGGATAGGGAAGCATAAGAAATGACTATGGGTCAAGATTTGTGACCTAGCATAAATTTGTGCAAAGTATGTGGTTGATTCCTTCATGGAGAGTCGGGAGAGTTTAGAGAGGAAAAGGAAAGAGACGCAGAAGAGTCAATAGAAAATTGTTACAACCCAAATTCGCGTACCTTAGGTCATGTTGTAAGTTAGTCGACGTAAATCCAAGAAGAGATTATCTTTGAGATGATAAAAAGGTAATCCTATTGGTCTTAAACGATACAAGGGTGTATAAGAACGGTTAACAAGTATTAGAAGTTAAACGAATCAAGGATGTTGTAATCCGTATTTTCGGGTAACACTAGAGGTGATTAATTGTCCCAAGAGGTCGTGTTTTAATGTATTTTAATCGTATAATATCCATATCATAAGTCTTGAAGTCAAGCGAGTTATGAAACAAAAGTCGATAAAGTTGTCGCAACTTACGTTTATAATTTTACTTAAACTTTAGGTCAAATGTTACTACATGTT
>AWOL01S0245418.1:0-11739 GCA_000715115.1 Nicotiana otophora | reverse complement strand
ACAACTTAATTAAATATGTATTTTTTTCTCACCTAAACTTCTATCATTTTAATTTCTCTTGTTCGTACATTGATATGATACTTATCTCCCCAATAATCTTAGTCATATTATATTTTAAAATAAAATCGAGCCCACTGAATGCACAGTGTGTCCTTAAGGAAATTATTCCACTCAAGTATCCGAGGTGTTGGAATATTATCCTCCCATGATAGAACGATTTAACTCTATTTCTAAAACGTTTGCAACCTTTCAGCAACAGCCATGGCTGTTGGAACATGCGGCAGCGTTATCCCGGAAAAATAATTTAAAATAATTTGGAAAAGAAACGGACTGGGTCGCGTCTCGGGTCATGGGTTATTCCGCGTTGATTTTTTGTTAATTAATTCAATAATTAAATTTTTTTTTGTCCAAAATGTTTAATCAATCGATCGATCTTTGACCGAAGCCGAAGCCGAAGTCGAAGCCGAGCAAGAGACGACGGCGGCGGCGCGAGACTCACCTTCTTTCCAACCCATTTAACACCAAGGGAAGTGCTTTCTCAATATAAGCATATTCCTTTTTCTTTCCACCACCAATGAGGGACAATTGCTCTTTTCAAAGCATAAAGGAGCTCACTTTTCCTTCACATTTCTTCCCTCCATTTTCCATTCACCAAACTTCAATCCGAACAACCCCCCACATGAATGGGGAATGACTTTAAGACAAAGGAATGCACAGACGAGTGTGTGATTTACATGCAAGGATTAATTATATCGGGATAAGCAGGTTTCCCTTTGAACTTTCCGTAGTGAACTTATGTCAGATATACTCGGTCAATCGGTAGATTTGATATCTTTGAACCATCGAGCGTTGTTGTATACCTAGACAACATAAGTCATACAATCAAACCTTAATCATTTATGGTTCTCACAGTTGTGTTCGTTTCAACCATGAACACCGCCTGATTTTATGAGTGCTTAGGAAATGGGTCTTTACTTTCATTCCCCTTGAATCAGCTTACACTTCACACTAACATAGGTGATTTCTAAAAGTGTAATCCTATAGACACACTATCTGGTCATTTTCTGCCAGACTTAGAAAATCATTAAGAAGTTTTAAGCTTTATTGGCTCATTAAAAAGCCTTAATGCTTTACCCTGATTTCTGAACATTGTCTTCATCACGAGAATGGATTGAATTATTTGACAATATTGAACCGTCATTCATAACTTTGTTTGATCTCTTTGAACCTAGCTCTTGGGATCTCCAGTCTGCTAGGTAGAGTTACCGCCATGATGACTTGTCCTAGGCCTTAACTCCATTCCCTTCGATGATCTTTCAACTGCCTCTCTAGATAGGCCTTTTGTAAGTGGATCCGATACGTTATCTCTTGACTTCACATAGTCAATTGTGATAACACCACTAGAGAGTAGTTGTCTAATGGAATTGTATCTCCCTCATATGTGACGAGATTTTCCGTTATACATAACGCTCCTTGCCCTACCTATTGCCGCTTGACTATCACAATGTTTACATATAGGTTCCAAAGTTTTGGGTCAAAATAGAATATCTTTCAAGACATTTCGGAGCCATTCAGCTTCTTCACCGGCCTTGTCTAAAGCTACGAATTCAGATTCCATTATAGAACGGGCAATGCACATTTGTTTGGATGATTTCCAAGACATTGCTCCACCCCCAATTGTGAAAATATATCCACTCGTGGATTTAACTTCAGATGATCTGGTGATCCAGTTTGCATCACTATATCCCTCAATCATGGAGGGATATTTGTCATAATGCAGATCATAGTCTTGGGTATGTTTCAAATACCCCAAAACTCATTTTATTGCCATCCAATGTATTTGATTGGGATTACTTGTAAACCAACTCAGTTTGCTAATAGCAAATGTTATATCTGGTCGCTTATAATTTATGATGTACATCAAACTTCCCAATACTCTTGAATAGTCCGGTTGTGAGTCACTTTTACGTTCATTCTTTTGAAGTGCATAACTCATGTCAGTTGGAGTCTTGGCAATCTTGAAATCCAAATACATGAACTTGTCAAGTACTTTTTCAATGTAGTGAGACTTTGATAATTCTAGACATTGTGGAGTCTTGTGAATTCTGATTCCTAAGATCACATCAGCAACTCCTACGTCTTTCATGTTAAATTTGCTAGCTAGCATACACTTAGTAGCATTTATATCTGCCATATCTTTGCTCATTATCAACATGTCACCAACATATAAATAAACAATGACTTCATGACCTGGAGTATTTTTAATGTAAACACATTTATCACACTTGTTGATTTTAAAACCATTTGCTAACATTGTTTGGTCAAATTTGACATGCCATTATTTGGGTGCCTGTTTAAGTCCATAAAGTGACTTAACAAGTTTGCACACTTTTTATTCTTTACCAGGAACCACAAAACCCTCAGGTTGTTTCATATAAATTTCTTCCTCGAATTCTCCATTTAAGAAAGCTGTTTTAACATCCATTTGATGGATTTCAAGACCATACACGGCCACCATTGCCACTAACTCCCTAATAGATGTTATTCTTGTTACTGGCGAGTAAGTGTCAAAGTAATCTAGGCCATCCTTTTGTCTATAACCTTTGACAGCAAGTCTTTCCTTATATTTGTCAATAGTACCATCAACTTTCATTTTACTCTTAAAGATCCATTTCAAACCTAAAAGCTTATTTCTTTGAGGAAGATCAACCAATTCCCATGTATGGTTATTCAAAATTGATTGAATCTCGCTATTGACTGCCTCTTTCCAAAATGCAGAATTAGAAGATGACATAGCTGCTTTGAAAGTTTTAGGTTCATTTTCAAGCAAGAATGTCACAAAATCTGGTCTCAAGAAAGTGGATCTTCTTTGACGTTTGCTACGCCTTGGATCCTTTTCACTTGGAGTATTTACCTTTGGTTCTTCCCGTGGTTGTTTAGGTCTTTTACTTGATGACCCGCATTCAATTTTATACGGATAGATATTTTCAAAGAATTCAGCATTATCTGATTCAGTTACGGTATTAACATGAATTTCAGGATTATCAGATTTATGAACCAAAAACCGACATGCTTTATTGTTTGTAGCATATCTAATGAAAACACAATCCACAATTTTTGGTCCAATTTTTACCCTTTTGGGTAAATATCATGACCCAAATCCATGTGACCGGCACCCGACACACTATCTGACCCGAGCAAACCAACCCATATGATGCACCCAAACCATATGAATGAAAAATAATTTAACTGCGGATGTTCTTTGAAAGTTTTATATATTTTCAAGTTAAACAATGGAATATTTTTCCAATTCAACAATACATGAAGCTTCTCATAATCATAACAATGAGACTAAGTAAAATAAGTATCTTTTTATGTATGTCATGTACAACTCCATTACTACAACATTTCACAACTATTTATGGAGCCTCTATACCAAAGTATAGAATTAAATACTTGGGCTAATACCCGACTAGAAAATATTAAGAAAAAAACATGATAGCTACCACAAAATAGGAGTGGTGCCTCACCATATACCTCAGTAAGAGAGTCATCCTACCCTGACCGCATGCCACGTATCATACCTCATCCTGAAACATGTAAAATAAGTGGAGCCCTGGAGGGAGGGGGCTAAGGCTGAGTACACCACATCGGTACTCAATTAGTGACATAGATTCTCTCTAACTCAAATTCCTCGGACAAGAATTTACAAAAACTATGTAACTAATATTGGACATAAAGTGATAAACAATTAAATAAATCATGCTCTTTATCATTTTAAATAAAAGACAAATGAAACATAAGCAATGCTATAAAGTTTTAGAACATCTCTATCAACCTAAGATTTTAATAGAAATCATATAAAACCATTTCAATCTCATTAAGTCATCGAAATTATTTTCGGCTCCTTAGGCCTAAACATAAGAAAGTTCTCTTTTTCCTTTCACCTGGAGTACTATACCGACACCGACATAATGAACAACTACTAGATGATCATCCTAGCAATAAGTATTTGACCCTACTTGTCTGGGCGGCTTCCCGTAGTGCCGTACGAGTTGACTTAACTTCATTACTTTAAGTAATGATCATCTGCCCTCTCAATGGGGGGACTTTATCCCTCAATCCCGGCTTTTCCTTGGAATGTGTCCCTACACCGGTACGTGTAGTTTCATGGTAACAAACTCAAAATTCGAACCAATCTCGGTGGTACCACTAGTAACTCCCAAAATATTTGACATATAAAAAATAGATTCATAGCATAATTGTCTCAAATGATCTATTTTTATCAAATCATGATTTTCATAGCCAATCTAAACCATTGAACAAAATCAAATGAATATCCCTTTTCATGTCAAAGCCTTTACCAATTAACATCAATCTAAAGATACAACACCNCCTCTCAATGGGGGGACTTTATCCCTCAATCCCGGCTTTTCCTTGGAATGTGTCCCTACACCGGCACGTGTAGTTTCATGGTAACAAACTCAAAATTCAAACCAATCTCTGTGGTACCACTAGTAACTCCCAAAATATTTGACATATAAAATCCCTTTTCATGTCAAAGCCTTTACCAATTAACATCAATCTAAAGATACAACACCTGCTTCCTTTGTTGTAATTTCAAAAGATAAACTTTTCCATGAAAACATATATTTAGCACTCAAGCATTTTATACTCTTATCAACAAATAAGTTTTAATAAAACTTATAAGAATTTCCTTAAGTGTCATTTTGTCAACAAGTTTTAAAAATATAATTTTTATAAATTACATGACACTTCATAAGCAACAATTTAGAAACACATGGTGACATCTTTCCCGCTTGTCTCCACAAGTACAGATGCACATTTACAAATAATACAATATATCAACTTAAGACATGCTTTTAAAGAGAATCTCTCAAGAACAGTAAGTCTTAATCAGCTTACCTCAACCTTCAAGCTCTAAAAATACTACAATGCTCCAATTGATTAAAATGCCCAAATATCGCCCACAATTTATTATCTACCATTAGATATCCCAACTACATCAAAACAAATATGAAAAGATTCATAAATATCCATTTAGGTTTCACAATTCGGCAACAAGCCTACAACCATCCCAAATTATCCGATACGCTTACCCATTAGCCTATTCAATTCCATTCTTATCATTTAATACTCATTTAGAGTCATTAATAACACTATGTTAATTATCCAACATCATCAAGTCACTATTCATTGTCTTCTCCAACAAAATCCTAGGTTCAAGAACACCCATTTCAAGAACTAGTGTTTCATCTTGTGCAAATGGTGATTCCCTATTCAATTCGTTCATCAATTAAGTTATCAAGTTTATTGGAATCATTAGATACTTAAAATAATTTCATTTATATCAATTCATCTTCTTCTTTGCCCAAAATATAATTTTCACGGCCCACCCTTAGGGTTCATACAATATCCCATTACAACTTCAAATAAAACTCATAAAGATTCTACCCATACTACAATATGAAATATATATATGAAGCTCAAGTGAAGGGATTACCTCTTGGTGGAAGAATCTCACTTTTCCTCTTTTTGATGTTCTTGAAGATTCAACCCATTTTCTATGGATTTGATCCATAATAGTATTAGTATTATCAATAAATGATGTAATATAATTATCCTTGTACAAAACTAACTTATTGAAGTGTATCCATGGTAGAAGAGCTACCCCTTCTCTCTAGAAATCAATTCCAAGTTGAAATGCTAACTCTTTCTCTCTCTAAACCCCTTATTTCTACATTTTAAAAATGGGTCTGATAGGTGCGTAGCCTCCTGCGTAGGTTACGCAGGATGGCCTTCCATTCCCCTTCAATTAGTACCTGCTGGATTTGCCCACGCTACTATGCTGCGTAGGCTACACAAGACTCGCGTAGCTGTTCTGCTACCCATTTGTAAAAAGGTCATAACTCCTTGTAAATACCTCCAAATGACGAACGATTTGAATAATTAGAAACTAGACATATATACCTTTAATTTGATATATCATAAACCATATAACTCTTTATAAATTGAGATTTATGCTCGTTTGAAGTTAAGTCTTGGCGGACATACTTGAAACTTTACTACATCATATACTTTCCAATTTGACTTAGCCGTAGGGCTCTTCTTAGACCATAAACCATTCTTAATCCAACTCAAACATATATTATCATGTTCCATTGATATCATTCATATTATTAGTCCCGTTTATACCCGAATTAATATAATTAGCACCTGCCAATCTTCTTAATGGTCTTAACACACTCCGAAATATTTTCGGGGTGTTACCGTAAAGGTACTTGTACCTTTCCTAAACACCCTCACACCTTGAAATATTTCAAGTCGGGTTTTCTTCCTTTCCATCTTTCATAGGGAATAGATTGCATTTTGATGTATGGTACTCTGTTGAGTATTCAGTTAGATGTAAGGATAGCTTCCCTTACAAACTCTGCGGTAAGCCGGAACTTATTAATAAAGAATTTATCATTTCCTTTAACGTCCGGTTTTTCCTTTACGCAATTTCATGAGATTGAGGTGTGTTAGGTAAGTAGTTTGATGGATAATTCCATATTCCGAACATATTTTTGTAAACGGAGATTCGTATTTTCCACCCCTATCACTTCTAATCATTTTAATATTTTTATTCAATTGATTCTCCACTTCATTCTTGTATTGCTTAAATGCTTAATCCTTACTATTAAGCAAATAAACATAACTATATCGAGTACAATCGTCCATAAAAGTTATAAAATACTTTTTCCCACCACGAGATGGTGTTGACTTCATATCACAAATGTCAGTATGAATTAAGTCTAAAGGATTTGAATTCCTTTCAACAGACTTATAAGGACGTTTTACAAACTTTGATTCAACATATATTTGACATTTTGATTTATTACACTCGAATTTAGGCAATAATTCTAAATTAATTAACTTTCGCAAGGTTTTGTAATTGACATGTCCAAAATGAATATGATATAAATCATTTGACTCCAATAAATAAGAAGAAGCTGAAATTTTATTAATACTATCAACAACCATTATATTGAATTTAAAAAGTCCCTCTGTGAGGTAGCCCTTTCCAACATATATATCATTCTTGCTTACAACAACTTTGTTAGATACAAATACACATTTGAATCCATTCTTAAGAAGTAAAGAAGTTGAAAGTAAATTTTCCTCATAGTAGGAACATGAAGAACATTGTTGAGCGTTAACACCTTGTCGGAGGTCATCTTCAGAAATATCTTCCCATAACCCTCAATCTTAGTTGTTGCAGTATTTTCCATGAAAAGCTCTTTTTCGGGACCAACAGTAGAGTAAGTCACAAATGCTTCTTTGACAACACAAACATGTCGAGTGGTTCCAGAGTAAATCTACCACTCCTTTGGATTTCCAACTAAGTTACATTCCAAAAGCATCGAACACAGATCATAAATGTCATCATTCTTCTCCACTACGTTGGCATGTCTCTTTTTCTTGTCCTTTTTGGGAGACGACAATCAGGGGCTTTGTGACCATCCTTTTCACAATTCTAGCAGTTGCCCTTGAATTGTTTTTTGTTCTGCTCCTTAGTCTGTCCAGAAGATCTCTTCCTCTTCTTACTTTTTGGAGCAGTCTCCTCAATGATATTAACTTCCATAATCGTTGAATTTTCACGAGACTTCTTCTCGACTGTTTTGTTATCTTCCTCAATCTTGAGACGAATTATAAGATCTTCCAACTTCACTTCTTTGCGCTTACGCTTTAGATAATTTATGAAATCTCTCCAAGAAGGAGACAACTTTTCAATCATTGCAGCCACTTGAAATGCTTTATTCACTACCATTCCTTCAACAATAAGGTCATAAAAAATAAGTTGAAGCTCTTGAACTTGGGTTCCAACAATTGTGATGTCTATCATTTTATAGTCTAGAAACTTGGCAACTACAAACTTTTTCAAGCACGCATCTTTAGTCTTGTACTTCTTCTCAAGTGCATCCCATAATTCTTTCGAAGTATTCATAGCATTGTAGATATTGTACAAGTCATCCTCCAAAGCACTTAGGATATAGCCTTTGTAAAGAAAATCTACTTGTTTCCACATCTCAACGATAATAAACTTCTCGTTGTCTGACATGTCGACGGTAGGTAATTGAGGGTCTTCACTTGTGAATTTCTGCATACCAAGCATGGTAAGCCAAAAGAACACCCTTTGCTGCCATCATTTGAAGTTGTCTCTAGAAACTTTCCCCGATATTTTGGCCGGCGGCACAACAGTTCGGCTTGACGAGGCTATTATCGTTGCTGCAACAGTCACAGAAGGATTTTCATTTTCAATTACCATTTCTCACTGTCAAGGACAGAAGAGTTCAATTAATAGCAAAAAATAGAATAGTAAACAGTACTGTAATTAATAATAAACAGTACATTTAATAAAACAAAACCGAAGTTTTTTATGTATTATTTCACAAGAAAACGATTAAGTGTTTATGTTCTTCAAATCATTTCTGAATATTAAGACTCTGATGAAGTTTTTATATCTTCAAATCAGAAATAGAAAAATTCAGAAGGAGTAGAAAACCACAAAGGTTTTAATCTCCAAAACAGAATACAGATTACAGTATAAAATAATTGCCTTAAGATTGGTATTCAATCTGTAATACTATAATATTATGAAACAATAAACTTTCTATAATAGAAAACAGAAAATCAACAGTAAAACAAAATGTCTAAATAATCAAACAGAATCTGAAAATAATTTCAGAATGAAATCGAGCCCACTGAATACACAGTGTGTCCTTAAAGAAATTATTCTCCTCAAGTACCCGAGGTGTTGGAATAGTATCCTCCCATGATAGAACGATTTAACACACCAGTGTATCAGTACAAAAAATGCTGGTAAACAGTGAATCACTTAATGCTTGTAAACCACACTAAAGTTTATTTGTGCAGAAGAAGGAGAAGAATTTCAGAAAATTTCATAAGAAACCATTCTCGGATCAAGGCATATTTTTCGGCCGGTGGCACAACAGTTAGACAAAGAAGCGGATCGGGTCGCATCGCATCTCGGATCATGGGTTATGAAGCTGAATCCGAATGTCACGACCCCAAATTCAACATATCGTGATGGCGCCTATCACAAAACTAGGCAAGCCGACAATTACAATAAAACTACGCATTTTTATATTCAAAATTAATATGAGGCAAGTTTAACAGTAGTAACTCTCATAAATGGCCGATATGGACAACCGCGACTCGAATACAGACTTTCCCAAAATTTAGGTGTCACGGAGTACATGAGCATCTATACAATAACATAGTCTGAAACACTGTCTAAGAAGGTAAACAAGTATAAGTAAAACTGAAAGATAGAGGAGGAGAGTCAAGGTCTGCGGACGCCAAAGCAGCTGCCGAGATAATCTCCAAAAAGTTAAGAACTCCAAGATTAGCAACCACCGTGCCCGAAAATACCTGGATCTGCACACGAGGTGCAGAGTATAGTGTGAGTACAACCAACTCAATAAGTATCGTAAATAAATAGGGCAAGGTAAGAAAATCTTAAATTATTGATGATACTAACTATTCCAGTGTGATTCTGCCTTTTTAAACCAGCATATAAACATTATTTAAAACCAACTCATCAAAATTCGTGAGAAGAATATCCGTTTGTGCATGTGCACAATTTATCAAATAGCCTGCTCAGACAATATCATGGCATGTATAGGAAGGAAACAATTAAATCAGATAAATGATCAAGGAAATGCAAATTTCACACGCTGCACAACTCACGTGCTGCGCAGACAACTCACGTGCTAACAATAGAACCTGCACGGACAACTCACGTGTGACACGGACAACTCACGTGTCAATAATATCAATATATAAATTCACCCGGATAATTCACGTGCTGCACAGACAACTCATGTGCCAATAGTATCAATACATGTATCCGTACGGACAACTAATGTGCTGCACGTACAACTCACGTGCCAATAATATCAATATATGGATCCGCACGGACAACGCATATGTTGCACGGACAACTCACGTACCAATAACATAATCCCCCCAGCATAGTCACAGGCCTCCAGTCCAAACATATCATACGTGAGCAGTTAAGCAAGTATACTTATATATGATGAATGAAATAAGATTCTCATGCTCATGGACTGGTATAAATGACATGCTAAAGTGTAGTCATGTGCAAAGTGTGCTATTTTAGCTCAAATCGGAAATTTTACCACTGAAAAACATCTATCAAGTTTTTTCGGGGATTAAATCTCTGTGTAGCCTCAGCATGGCTCAAATAGATCACATAAACTGTTACAACATGAGAGATATCATAGCTTTAAGCTTAACAGTAAATTTCTAGGCTTATAAGAGCCCGAGCACAATCCGATCATGAATATATGACCCCGGTGCCCGCACATGGGTTCATCCCCATGCATGCACGTAGCTATCATAACAATTCAGGCAACTGGTGACTCAACCGAATTTAAATAAGATACTTACCTCAAGCAAATCGAATCGCTCAGCTAGCAAGCCCTTGCCTTGGGAATCGGCCTCCGAAAGCCTCGAATCTAGCCACAAACAACTCGGTACAATCAACACGAGCTATATGAATCAACTCCATATAAAATGTTAAGTTCTTAATCAAATGTCAAAAAGTCAACTCAAAACCTCAACCTCGGGCCCACGTCTTGGAATCCAACAAAACTTACAACATTCGAACATCCATTCAACCACGAGTCCAACCATACAAAATTTACCAATTTCCGACACCAAATCATCACTCAAATCCCCAAATTTCACTCTCTAATCCCTAGCCCAAAACTCCCAAAATTTCACCTCAAAAACACATAAACTAGGTGGGCAATTCAATGGGTAATCAATATTATCGCATAAAAATGATCAAGAGTGGCTTACCTCAAGAAATCACTAGAAACCCCTCTTAAAAATCGTCTTACTCCGAGCTTTAAAGTCCAAAAATGAGAAAAACTTCAAACCCTTCGAACTAAACTTCTCCCCACCACTTCTGCGGTCCAAAGCCCGCATATGCGGACGCGCTTCTGTGCAACAATGCCGCTTCTGTAGACTTCCAATCCCTGCTCACCCTCCGCTTCTGTGGAAGCGGCATACTTGTCGCACCTACGACCCATCAGCAGCCTAGCCAAATGCGCATCTTCGACTCCTCTGCCGCTTCTGCAGCGTCGTACCTGCAGAAAATCCCTTGAAGGTGTGATTTCACCAGAGTTAAAGCACCAGTATCTTCCTAACTCTAATTTGCAAGCCGAATTCAATCCAAATCAAACCCGAGGCCCCCGGGACGTCAACCAATTATACCAACAACAAATCACGTCCAACAACATCAAAAACACGAATCGCACCCCAATTCAAGCCTAATACAAACTAATGAATTCAAATGTCTACGATCGATGCTGACACTTATCAAATCAACTCTACCTCAAATTTTGCACACAAGTCCTAAATGACACAACATACCTATTTCAACTTCTGGAACCAAAATTCGAGCCCAGTAACCACAAAGTCAACTCTCAGTCAAACTTCTCACTTTCCAAACTTCTAATTTCCAACTTTTGTCATTTCAAGTCCAAAAGCACCCTACGGACCTATCGAAATCGTCAAAACTCCATTTCGGAGTCGTTTACGCATAAGTCAACATCTGGTCAACCCTTTCAACTTAAGCTTCCAACATTGAGACTAGATGTCCCAACTCTTTTTGAAACATCCTCG
>AWOL01S0245369.1:4429-16692 GCA_000715115.1 Nicotiana otophora | reverse complement strand
AAAATCCCCCCCCCCCGACACACACACACATTTTTAAAAGCTAAAATCTCCATTGGAGCCCACCCATCCCCCCAAAATCTTGTCCCGTGATTATTTTAGCGATCTAATACTCGATCCAAGACGTTGCCGTATAGTGAAACTCTTTTATTGTCTGGTTCGGTGATCAAATCTTCATTCTTTCTCCATTCAAAAAACTCGAAAAATAGGTATTTCGAATCACTTTTGTACTATATCTCATGTATTTAATTGAGTAATTTGTCGTTTTTACTGTACTGTATGCTTTTTGTGATTGTGTTTTGAATATTTTTTTGNTATAGTGGAACTCTTTTATTGCATGGTTCGGTGATCAAATCTTCATTCTTTCTCCATTCAAAAAACAGGTATTTTGAATCACTTTTGTACTATATCTCATGTATTTAATTGAGTAATTTGTCGTTTTTACTGTACTGTATGCTTTTTGTGATTGTTTTTTGAATATGTTTTTGTTTTTTTATCTCGATTAGTTTATTTATGTGCAAAAATTATAAAAATTGCATTGTTCCTTTGTTGAATAATTAATGTTATATGTTTAATGTTTTTATAGTTGTACATATAATAATATGTGATTTTAATTATATTTAGTACCCTTTAGTGTTATGTAGTGTCTATAAGTATTTTGTAGTGCCTTTAGCGTAGTAGAATTGATAATAAATTTTAATTTATGTTAGTTGATTAAACTTATAGTCATTTAGAGTAGTATGACTTTAGTGCTCTTTAGTATTCTTTAGTTTAGAAAAAAAAGTATGTGTCCTCATTAACTAACCCGGTTAGAGTACTCAATTAGAGATCAAATTTTAATTACATATTAAGTGTATAGTAAATGTATTATTAGATAACCATGAAAAATTAGATATGAATCATAAAATAATTAGTTGGCAGTACAAAAGAGACGCTGCCGGATTTTTGCGTAAAATATAAAAATCAACATACAAATCGTTATGAATGAAATAAATACTTAATTGTAATGTTTTGAAAATAATATCAAATAGTTAAACAAAATAAGTATTTAGTATTATTTTAAATTTCATAAGCTTGTTAAAAAATTGACAGTACGTAAAAGAGACTGTGTTGTTTTTGTTTGTTTAATTGTATTAAATTAAGACGTAAATCGTTATGAACGTAAAAAAAACTTTAATAGTATTTTTTATATGAAGTGCCTAGAACAGTAAGGGTTGTAGGCATACGATTCCTTCCATGCATCCAAAGTCTGCACAAAATTTAAAATCCCACCATGCCAATCAAATATTAGACAAATACCCAAATGTTGTCTCACAACGTGCTCCTTCATGTGATTTAAAAATTATGTCCAAGTCTCTCTTGACTTTCATTGGCACAAATAGCAAATGTGATGGGAAATATGCTTCCATTAGCATCTATTGCAACAGAAATCAACATCCTAATATCATACTTTTCATATACATGTGTGTCGTTTATGGAGATTACCGGCTAACAATGCACAAAACCATTAATGACTGGTTTAAATGCCCAGAACACATATCTTAATATGTACTCTGGTATTCCCGTACTTCGCTCAAGTTTCCATTCAACAACAGTCCCGGGGTTAAAGTATTGCAAAGCAGCCATGTACCTGGGTAGAGCGGCAAATAACTTTCCCAATTACCATAAACAATCTCAAACGCACGTTTACGCCCGAGAAATGCCTTTCTTTTGATAATGGTACATTCATATACCCGGTGGACAGATGTTATACACCCTTTAATCTTGTACCTTATGGATGATTCAATGTGTGGAACCAAAATAAGAAAAATCAAGTCAACATTCAAGTTAAAATGATTCACATTGAATGTGTACATATCACAAGTGTGGTTGCCAATGTATTTTCCCACCATCCACATATTTGTTTTCAACTTTCTCGCACACAACATCCACTTACCACCTTGAAACCATCTACGGAAAATAACCTTATATACTTACCTAGATGACTCATGAACCTCTATCTCACGACAGTATTTTATGTTGTAACTTCGCACCGCCCTGCTAAGACGTGCTTTATTAGTAAAAAGCATATTCTTTGACAACTCTGTTGGTCTAGATTCATCCCACATTGTTGTATGAATATCATCAAGATCCCTTGTGAGGGCGTCCACATTCGGCATACTGGACAACTGATCAAGGTATGGAATCTCTCTTGAATGAAAAGGCACATGGGACTCGTACACTCTGGGTCTAACGGTAGGTAGAGTCTGCATATATGGAGCATGCTCGGTTGTAGCATCATACTCCCTCGTCAAATCAAGTTGCTCATTTTTATCCACATCAACAATGCGCGTTTCCTCATTATCGTCGCCCTCATCAGGGAAGGGTGTATCATCTCTAGACTCAACAGCATTGTTGTCATAATCACTATCATCTTCCTAACTCTATACATCTTCCAGATCCTAATTATATATACCGTCTTCGGGAAACTAAGTAAGGACAAGACCATCATGTTGCTCGTTTTCACTACACAACCAATAAAATAATGAGTTTCTCAAAGTCGCCCCAATATTATATATTAACTTTATCTCTTAACTTACAATTCATAATCTGTTGATAGTCCATGATGCACATTATCGAGTTACTGATGACTCGCAAATAGACCAGCATGATCTAAACCATAAAAAATGGGCATATTTCAACTGTTGGTTGGTTCATAACTTGTAAAATTTATATCTAGCCGGTACCTCTTTTGGAAGATATGAGTGTTAGTACGAATATGATACATAAAAAAGAATTAAACTACAACAAGGAAAATTGAAATTTATCACTCTACGTATGAATTATAAAAACTTGGGGAGAAATTATGTCCCCGCTCCTCATTCGCCCATGGAGATAAGTTTAGATCTGGCTAGACTCCTTCAAACGGAACCTGTTCGGATAAAATTGCTCCAAAAATACCACCAGATAGTTGAGTGTTATCCCTATTTTGCGGAACTTCAATACTGCAGACGCCTTCGGACTTGACGTACATTTATAACATTTTTATCACAAGAAGTTCCCGGTGTTCATACGGAGTCGTCAAAAAATCTTTTAGAGTTTCATCGTCTTTGATGTTAAACTCAGCATAACATGCAACCCCTTGCGAAGTAAGCGAATATGGATATCTTTCAGTTACCTTAATATTAACCGAACGTTTACTCACACTCATTCTTTTACAAATCAAAGATACAAATCTATCGTACTCCAATGTGAGTGACAACTTAACAATACACTGTGAAGAACAACTATAGTATACTGATTTATTCTCCACGACAACCTCGCCCCCTCTCCCCCAATATAATGCAACCCTAATTTTTTGCTCTTCAGACATTATGACAAAATGCACAAATAATTAAGTAAATAAATATTTCAGAATGAGTAAGAAAATACAAAGGATGCTGAAGAATGAATTTTTGAAGAAGGAATGCAGCTTCTTAAGTAAGCAAAAATTCAATGTGAGAGGTACAATAATTGTTGGATATAACACATTTATTAAATGCCTTATAGTTATAGCGCATAAATTACATGCGATATACTCACTAATTATTGTGGGTCAGATAATTAACATGTATAGCGCATGAAATTGATGCGTTATACCTTAACGGACAAACATGTCGTTAAGATATAACGCATGAATTACATGTGCTATATTTAAAAGGGTTATCGATTATTATTTTTTCACCTATTTTGGTACTTTATATCCAAAAGGATATCATTTTGATTCCGGACTCCATGTTTTTGTGCCTAGCGCCAATCAAGCTCTGCTTTTTCTTTCTTTATAATAACATTTTGTTTTGTCAAAAGCCACCATCGTGGGGGTTTTAGGCAGAATAACATGAACCTCAAGATTGTGGGGCAGTGGGGCTCTTTTTTGCTGCTATGAAATTTGTTTTTTTTTAATTTTTCAATTCCTAATAAATATAGATATGCCACTAAAGTATAGATGGAGGTTTGGCGAGCGTCGTAAAATCACACATCATAATTGCGTGTTTTCAATTTTCTTGTAATTGGTTGGTTATAGACAACAACAAAAATAACAATAAAAAACTAATATAAGTTCATAGAAGTAATGAGTACGCAAATATTATTCCTATAATTGAGATAGAAAAGTTATTTCTAGTAGAATTTGGTTGGTTATAAGGAAATCAATTTTTTTAAAAATTTGACTTAGGAATATGACTTCTCTAACAGAGTAACACATTGATTGTTTNTCAACATTCAAGTTAAAATGATTCACATTGAATGTGTACATATCACAAGTGTGGTTGCCAATGTATTTTCCCACCATCCACATATTTGTTTTCAACTTTCTCGCACACAACATCCACTTACCACCTTGAAACCATCTACGGAAAATAACCTTATATACTTGCGTAGATGACTCATGAACCTCTATCTCACGACAGTATTTTATGTTGTAACTTCACACCGCCCTGCTAAGACGCGCTTTATTAGTAAAAAGCATATTCTTTGACAGCTCTGTTGGTCTAGATTCATCCCACATTATTGTATGAATATCATCAAGATCCCTTGTGAGGGCGTCCACATTCGGCATACTGAACAACTGATCAAGGTATGGAATCTCCCTTGAATGAAAAGGTACATGGGACTCGTACACTCTGGGTCTAACGGTAGGTGGAGTCTGCATATATGGAGCATGCTCGGTTGTAGCATCATACTCCCTCGTCAAATCAAGTTGCTTATTTTTATCCACATCAACAATGCGCATTTCCTCATTATCGTCGCCCTCATCAGGGAAGGGTGTATCATCTCTAGACTCATCAACATTGTTGTCATAATCACTATCATCTTCCTGACTCTTTGCATCTTCCAGATCCTAATTATATATACCGTCTTCGGGAAACTGAGTAAGGACAAGACCATCATGTTGCTCGTTTTCACTACACAACCAATAAAATAATGAGTTTCTCAAAGTCGCTCCAATATTATATATTAACTTTATCTCTTAACTTACAATTCATAATCTGTTGATAGTCCATGATGCACATTATCGAGTTGCTGATGACTCGCAAATAGACCAGCATGATCTAAACCACCAAAATTGGGCATATTTTAACTGTTGGTTGGTTCATAACTTGTAAAATTTATATCTAACCGGTACCCCTTTTGGAAGATATGAGTGTTAGTACGAATATGATACATAAAAAAGAATTAAACTACAACAAGGAAAATTGAAATTTATCACTCTACGTGTGAATTATAAAAACTTGGGGAGAAATTATGTCCCCGCTCCTCATTCGCCCATAGAGATAAGTTTAGATCTTGCTAGACTCCTTCAAACGGAACCTGTTCGGATAAAATTGCTCCAAAAATACCACCAGATAGTTGAGTGTTATCCCTATTTTGCGGAACTTCAATACTGCAGACGCCTTCGGACTTGATGTACATTTCTAACATTTTTATCACAAGAAGTCCCCGGTGTTCATACGGAGTCGTCAAAAAATCTTTTAGAGTTTCATCGTCTTTGATGTTAAACTCAGCATAACATGCAACCCCTTGCGGAGTAAGCGAATATGGATATCTTTCAGTTACCTTAATATTAACCGAACGTTTACTCACACTCATTCTTTTACAAATCAAAGATACAAATCTATCGTACTCTAATGTGAGTGGCAACTTAACAATACACTGTGAAGAACAACTATAGTATACTGATTTATTCTCCACAACAACCTCGTCCCCTCTCCCCCAATATAATGCAACCCTAATTTTTTGCTCTTCAGACATTATGACAAAATGCACAAATAATTAAGTAAATAAATATTTCAGAATGAGTAAGATAATACAAAGGATGCTGAAGAATGAATTTTTGAAGAAGGAATGCAGCTTCTTAAGTAAGCAAAAATTCAATTCGAGAGGTACAATAATTGCTGGGNTTCAGACATTATGACAAAATGCACAAATAATTAAGTAAATAAATATTTCAGAATGAGTAAGAAAATACAAAGGATGCTGAAGAATGAATTTTTGAAGAAGGAATGCAGCTTCTTAAGTAAGCAAAAATTCAATGTGAGAGGTACAATAATTGTTGGATATAACACATTTATTAAATGCCTTATAGTTATAGCGCATAAATTACATGCGATATACTCACTAATTATTGTGGGTCAGATAATTAACATGTATAGCGCATGAAATTGATGCGTTATACCTTAACGGACAAACATATCGTTAAGATATAACGCATGAATTACATGTGCTATATTTAAAAGGGTTATCGATTATTTTTTTTCCACCTATTTTGGTACTTTATATCCAAAAGGATATCATTTTGATTCCGAACTCCATGTTTTCGTGCCTAGCGCCAATCAAGCTCTGCTTTTTCTTTCTTTATAATAACATTTTGTTTTGTCAAAAGCCACCATCGTGGGGGGGGTTATGCAGAATAACATGAACCTCAAGATTGTGGGGCAGTGGGGCTCTTTTTTGCTGCTATGAAATTTGTTTTTTTTTAAATTTTTCAATTCCTAATAAATATAGATATGCCACTAAAGTATAGATGGAGGTTTGGCGAGCGAGGAAAAATCACACATCATAATTGCGTGTTTTCAATTTTCTTGTAATTGGTTGGTTATAAACAATAATAACAAAAACAACAATAAAAAACTAGTATAAATTCATAGAAGTAATGAGTACGCAAACATTATTCCTACGACGAAGGTAGAAAAGTTATTTCTAATAGAATTTGGTTGGTTATAAGGAAATCAATTTTTTTTAAAATTTGACTAAGGAATAAAACTTCTCTAACAGAGTAACACATTGATTGTCTCCTCCCTATTCCAAACACTTCATCCCCACCTACCCCATCCTGAATCCTTACCCTACGTTGTACATGACCTACGACCCACCACCACCCTAATCCACCCTCGAACCTACTGTACGTGTCTATATTATATAAGTACTTTGAACAAGGGTGTATCTAGGGAGTTTTATGGATAACGTAAACTCATGCTCCGCTACCTAAATCATGTATAGTAATGTTATATTTTTTTATTTTTATTTTAAATATGTATGTGCACTCATGCTCAAAGTATTATATAATGTGATGGTTATTGGGTGTATCTCTCTAGGTGAGGTTGTGAGTTCAAATTTTATGTCGATCTTGTTATTTTTTCCTCTTTTTTTTTTTCTAGAACTAGGAGCCCATGGGAGATAGGTGTGTCTGGTGTTATTTTTTGAGTATTAATTAAGTACTTTTTCTTTTTATTTCTTTTTTGTTTGGTTTAGTCTTAAAAATCTTCACACATTGAAATTTTATTCTTCTTTTGTCACTGTAAAATCTCATATGATTAAACAAAATATGTATTAAAACTAATAGTAGTGTATGATGTAGCATATAGTCAATGGTTTCAACTGATCCCAATATTTTCAACATGAAAAATAGATATAAATATAAGAAAATTACTATTTAAAACAAATTTGAACTTATAATTCCAAAAGTGTAATGGGTGCGCAATCATAAGAACTAAAGGTCGAACCTATAAAATTTATATTTTAGATCCACCTCTTCTTAATAGTGCACTCATCCTGTCAAAATCCTGAATACGCCTTTAAGTCTTTGAAACAATATTTTATGCTTACTTACTAAATACTAAAAAACCAGATAATTAATTCGCGCTTTGCGCGGTCAGTTATTTTCTTTTTGCAAATTTCATTGATATAAAAGAGGTAAAAGTTTTTTGTACCAAAAATGAAAAGAGGTACAGATGTATAATATAAGCCATACGAAAAAAAATTAAACCAATGTACAAGAAAAAAATAAGGCAAAAAGACAGCCAACTAANCTAATCCACCCTCGAATCTACTGTGCTTGTCTAGATTATATAAGTACTTTGAACAAGGGCGTATCTAGGGAGTTCTATGGATAACCTAAACTCATGCTCCGCTATCTAAATCATGTATAGTAATGTTATATTTTTTTATTTTTTTTTAAATATGTATGTGCACTCATGCTCAAAGTATTATATAATGTGATGGTTATTGGGTGTATCTCTCTAGGTGAGTTTGTGAGTTCAAATCTTATGTCGATCTTGTTGTTTTTTCTTCTCTTTTTGTTTTCTAGAACTAGGAGCCCATGGGAGATGGGTGTGTCTGGTGTTATTTTTTGCGTATTAATTAAGTACTTTTTCTTTTTATTTCTTTTTTGTTTGGTTTAGTCTTCAAAATTTTCACACATTGAAATTTTATTCTTCTTTTGTCACTGTAAAATCTCATATTTAAACAAAATATGTATTAAAACTAATAGTAGTGTATGATGTAGCATATAGTCAATGATTTCAACTGATCCCAATATTTTCAACATGAAAAATAGATATAGATGTAAGAAAATTACTATTTAAAACGAATTTGAACTTATAATTCCAAAAGTGTAATGGGTGCGCAATCATAAGAACTAAAGGTCGAACCTATAAAATTTATATTTTGGATCCACCTCTTCTTAATAGTGCACCCATCATGTCAAAATCCTGAATACGCCTCTAAGTCTTTGAAACAATATTTTATGCTTACTTACCAAATACTAAAAAAACAGATAATTAATTCGCGCTTTGAGCGGTCAGTTATTTTCTTTTTGCAAATTTCATTGATATAAAAGAGGTAAAAGTTTTTTGTACCAAAAATGAAAAGAGGTACAGATGTATAATATAAGCCATACGAAAAAAATTAAACCAATGTACAGGAAAAAAATAAGGCAAAAAGATAGCCAACTAAATAAATCATCACCAATCTTTTTGTAGTTTTACAATGACTGATCTCAAGGTATAGTCCTTTGGAAGAGACATTAACACTCATTTAGGGTGAGAAATATCCTCTAACATTCGGTGAAAAGAAAAAGGGAGTCCTCTAACATTCATTCTCCTACTAATGTTCATTAAAGACTTATTTAAGACAAATAGAAAAATTTGAGATAAGTAAAAACATGAGGAAAAAAAAAGATAGAATAGTCAAAACTAAGAAGAGACAGACCTCTCTATAACATCCTTATATAACAACACTTCACTATAAAAAGCCAAGCTTTTCCGGAACCAAATTTCATGTTATGTTATAATATATACTCTCTATAACAACACTTCGCTATAACATCCAAAAATACCTGGAACAAACGAGCCTATTATAGAGAGGTTTGACTGTATATATAATTATAATGCAGTAGATGAAACATTGAACAAAGATGTCCTCAAGGCCAAAACATACTCTTGAGGAATTAGTGATTATTAGAGAAAGGAAAAGAGGACGATTCCACAGCAAAATGCAAGGTAGTCTAGAAACTTGCCAACTTAATATTCTCTACGTTACTTAATATTCCAAAATCAATAAGTAAGCTCCAAATTCAATATACACTAAACATCAAAATACTTAAAATTATAAAAAACAAAACCAAAATTTTAAGAAAAAACTAATGATAACAAATTCTGCACATTTCTTAATGTTCAAAGGCCAATTCTATTGTCTTAGTGCAAAATGGATTGTGATGGCATAAAATTCATTTCCTGCACCAATTCATTAATTAAAAAAAAAATTATTTCAAAAATTCAGCTTACGATAAATATACTTCACGCTTTTTACTCCTTTTGATGCTATCCAAACTCATATATGCTCCAATAAATCACGAAATCCACAAAAGCAAAATAACGTAATAAGAATTTTCTTAAGCAGAAGAAAACCTTACCCAAAAAGAAAATGATGGATCAATATTTCCTTTCTTTCCCTTCCTTGTCCTTGTTTCATTTTGGTGAATTCATTAGTCGGGGAAAGGAAAATTCTAAAAAAGGAAGAAGAAAGAAACCAATTTGGAGGGGATTTATGGCAGTGAAAACGGTAGGAAAATTAGGGAATTAGGCCATCGATATTCCCTTACTTCTCAAGTTTTGAATTTTACGAGCCTTTCGGTTGGAATTTCCTTATATAGAAATAATAAGAAAAAGAATGGTAGAAATTATTGCCAGCAACTTCACCGGAAAATCACTCTAGTCAGTCTATGCATTCCGACGGGTGAAAGCCCTCTCACTCCCTTTAAGCACTTCCAGTCTTGTTTAAATATCGTCAAAATACAACAGTAAAAAAAAATCCTCTATAAAAGCTTGTTCCAAATCTGAAAAGGGTTAAGCCTGAAAGTTGTTTATGGTGGATGTTTGTAGCTTAAGGGTGTGTTTGGTATAAATATTTTCTTGGAAAACAAGTAGTAATCTTACTCATTTTTCGGTATTTGGTACGCAAATTAAGAAAAATAACTTCTCCACAGTATTCATAAATAATTTAGATACAATAAACATGAAGTCATAAACTTTCGAATCAACAACTTTCCTAACCCATAAATTTGATAAACTTCTGAACCGCTAAACTTTCGAACCCGTAAACTCTATAATTTCTGAACCCGTAAACTTCCAAACACATAAACCTCTGAACTCATAACTTTGGAACTCGTAAAATTTTGAACTTGTAAACCGAAAAAATAAAAAAAACCAGCACTGAAAATATTTAAAAAAAATTACCGGGGGGAGGAGGGGTTAATGGTGCAGAAAAACAAAAAAAAACAGAAAACAGAAATTTAAAAATACAAACAAAAAAAATGCGAGGGGTGGTGGGGGTGACGGAAAAGAAAAAAACTGAAAACTAAAAAACAAAAAAAAAAAAAAAAAAATTGGAGAGGGGGAGGGGGTTGGGGTTAGATGTGAGAGTAAGTAGAGTTTTTGGATAATGTTTTCCTAACTTTTTCCAGGGAAGTCATTTTTCCCCAATTTCAGAAAAATGTGATATCTAGGAAATCATTTTTCAAACTATTTTGTGCAACCAAATGGTGAAAAATAGGAAAAATATTTTTCGTCATACCAAACACACTCTAAGTCTATGCATTCCAACCGATGATCTCAGCATGGAGATTGTTTAACAAATTAAGGGGTCGTTTGATAGCCTGTTAGAGAGCAGTTATCCATGTATTCAAACTAAGATAACTTTATAAATTATTTGGTTAAAAAGGAAAATAATCTCCACATAGAAGCTAACATAAGTTATATAATGTTTGGTTGTTTTTTCCTCTTTTTCACATAAAATGTAACATTGCTAATCCAATGTTTGTTTCATGTTTCTCTTTTCCGCATAACTAATAGATGTATAAGTTATGAGGAAATCTATGTATTATTTATGTAGGATAAAAGGTGGAATAACTTATACATATATTAATAATACTTGTATTAAAATATAAAATGACAAGAATTCCTTTTATTCAAACTTGTGGTCGTTTGGCGGGAAATGCGATTGTAATTTTCGATCAGCACATTTTTGGACATAGATGACCGCAAAGATTGCCTAAGAAGAGAGAACTTGTTATATGAACATGTTTTAAAAGAACTACGATAATATTGTGAACTTACCTTTAATTGTTGTAAGTCGCTTTATTTTGTGTAAATAACTATCCCATATAGTGCAACTATATTTCTATGTATGTTCACTCTGATCAAATGTATTTCATTTTAATTCACACGTATATACCGACCCCAATATCTGCTCAATCAATTGGTTGAAATAATTGGTGAGGACAAAAATATTAATAACGGACTAAAAAGTCAAATGCCTGAGCTATGAGAGAAAAATTCATACTTCCCATTCCTATCTAATTCTTTGTCCATATTATTGTGTTACTCATAACTTAAAATAGTTCATATCCTTGTCCATTACTCCCATATTATAGATAAATTAAACTTTTTAAATTATATTAGTTTTTTATTTAGTTTTATTCTTTTATTCTACTGCTCAAATTAATACTTAAATTTATTACAAGTAATATCAATATTAATTATTTATTATCTTTATTTATTTAACAATTTATGTCAAATTTTATCCTCTCACGCTATCTCTACCCTCTCTTTTTATATTATTTTTTCTACTATAAAATTTTATATAGTTATTTTATTTAGTATTCAATCCAGTAATGGACAAACAAAAAAGAAGAAGAGCATCCACTCATATTTTCTTATACTTCACCAAAGTCTTGAGGTATTCTTTTTAGTCCTTGGAGTTTTCTTTTCCTATTCAGAAGCTTGGATAATATTTGATACTTTTGTTTTTCAATTCAAAAGTTTAGAAACTAATTAAGTTGATTTGGTTTTAATAAATAAATAGACATAAAATATATATAGATTATTTTTTATTTTATTCTTAATCTTCTTCTTCTTCTTCTTACTATTATTATTATTATTATTATTATTATTATTATTATTATTATTATT
>AWOL01S0245363.1:0-13098 GCA_000715115.1 Nicotiana otophora | reverse complement strand
CGACCAAAGTACGGCCCGCGAAACGGTTATACAGTAGCATAATTGGTTGCAAAATCGACATAAATAATGCACCAAAAAATGGCCTCACTCTGCGACCATTCTGCGGTCTGCATAGTGGTTTTGCGGCCGCAAAACGGACCATAGAAATGCCTACTTCTGCCCGACAATTCCTTCAACTCCCCAGCCACAGTTCAATCAAAAAAGTCCGAACCAACCTTCGCAAGAGTCTAAGGATGACTATGCGACTAACGTGCGGCCCGTAAACCGGTTATGCGGTCACATAATTGGCTTCGAAATTTACATAAAAAAAAGCCCTAGAAAACTTCCTCACTCAGCGATCATTCTACGGTCCACATAGTGCTTATACTTCTGCCCAACATTTTCCTTCAACTCCCCAAGCATTGTTCAATCCAGAAAGTCCGAACCTCCATTCGTAAAAGACTAAGGATGACTCTGCGACCAAAGTGCAGCCCGTGAAATGGTTATGCGGGCGCATAATTAGCCGCAAAATTGACATCAAAAAGGCACAAGAAAACTGCCTCACTCTACGACCATTTTGTGATCCGCTGAGTGGTTCTGCAGCCGCAGAACGGGCCGCAAAAATGCCTACTTCTGCCAACATTTTCCTTCAACTCCACAGGCATTGTTCAATCCAAAAGGTCCGAACCTCCCTTCGCAAAATTCTAAGGATGCATATGCGACCAAAGTGCGCCCCGTGAAATGATTATGCGGTCGCATAATTGGTTTCGAAATCGACATAAAAAATGCCCCAGAAAACTGGCCTCACTCAGCGACCATTCTGCAGTCGGCATAGTGCTTATACTTCTGCCTAACATTTTTCTTCAAAGCCCCAGGCACTGTTCAATCCAAAAAGTCCGAACCTCCCTTCGCAAAGGTCTAAGGATGACTATGCGACCAAAGTACGGCCCGCGAAACGGTTATACAGTAGCATAATTGGTTGCAAAATCGACATAAATAATGCACCAAAAAATGGCCTCACTCTGCGACCATTCTGCGGTCTGCATAGTGGTTTTGCGGCCGCAAAACGGACCATAGAAATGCCTACTTCTGCCCGACAATTCCTTCAACTCCCCAGCCACAGTTCAATCAAAAAAGTCCGAACCAACCTTCGCAAGAGTCTAAGGATGACTATGCGACTAACGTGCGGCCCGTAAACCGGTTATGCGGTCACATAATTGGCTTCGAAATTTACATAAAAAAAAGCCCTAGAAAACTTCCTCACTCAGCGATCATTCTACGGTCCACATAGTGCTTATACTTCTGCCCAACATTTTCCTTCAACTCCCCAAGCATTGTTCAATCCAGAAAGTCCGAACCTCCATTCGTAAAAGACTAAGGATGACTCTGCGACCAAAGTGCGGCCCGTGAAATGGTTATGCGGTCGCATAATTAGCCGCGAAATTGACATCAAAAAGGCACAAGAAAACTGCCTCACTCTACGACCATTTTGTGATCCGCTGAGTAGTTCTGCAGCCGCAGAACGGGCCGCAAAAATGCCTACTTCTGCCAACATTTTCCTTCAACCCCACAGGCATTGTTCAATCCAAAAGGTCCGAACCTCCCTTTGCAAAATTCTAAGGATGAATATGCGACCAAAGTGCGGCCCGCGAAATGATTATGCGGTCGCATAATTGGTTTCGAAATCGACATAAAAAATGCCCCAGAAAACTGGCCTCACTCAGCGACCATTCTGCAGTCGGCATAGTGCTTATACTTCTGCCTAACATTTTTCTTCAAAGCCCCAGGCACTGTTCAATCCAAAAAGTCCGAACCTCCCTTCGCAAAGGTCTAAGGATGACTATGCGACCAAAGTACGGCCCGCGAAACGGTTATACAGTAGCATAATTGGTTGCAAAATCGACATAACAAATGCACCAAAAAACGGCCTCACTCTGCGACCATTCTGCGGTCTGCATAGTGGTTTTGCGGCCTCAAAACGGACCATAGAAATGCCTACTTCTGCCCGACATTATCCTTCAACTACCCAGGCGCTGTTCAATCCAAAAATTCTGAAACTCCCTTTGAAAAAGTCTAAGGATGACTATGCGACAAAAGTGCGGCCCGCAAAAACGTTAAGCGGTCGGATAATTGGCCGCAAAATCGACATCAAAAACGCCCCAGAAAACTTCAACCATGCGACCATTCTGTGGTCCGCAGAGTGGTTTTGCGATCGCAAAAAGGGCCGCAAAAATGCCTACTTCTGCCCAACAGTTTCCTTCAACTCCCCTGGCACTGTTCAATCCAAAAGTCAAAACCTCCCTTCGCAAAGGTCTAAGGATGACTATGCGACCAAAGTCCGGCCCGTGAAACGGTTATGCAGTCGCATAATTGGCCGCGAAATCGCCATATAAAATGCACCAGAAAACCGCCTCACTCTCCGACCATTCTGCGGTCCGCAGAGTGGTTTTGCGGCCGCAGAACGGGCCGTAGAAATGCCTACTTCTGCCCAACATTATCCTTCAACTCCCCTGGCACTGTTCAATCAAAAAATTCTGAACCCCCCTTCGCAAACGTCTAAGGATGACAATGCAACAAAAGTGCGGCCCGCGAAACAGTTATTCCGTCAGATAATTGGCCGCGAAATCGTCATCACAAATGCCCCGAAAAACTGCCTCACTCAGCGACCATTATGCGGTCCGCATAGTGTTTCTACTTCTTCCTTACATTTTCCTTCAACTCCCCAGGCACTGTTCAATTCACAAAGTTCGAACCTCCATTTGCAAAAGTCTAATGATGACTATGTGACCAAAGTGCAGCCAGCGAAACGGTTATGTTGTTGCATAATTGGCCGCGCAATAGAAATCAAATATGCCCCAGAGAACTGCCTCACTGTGCGACCATTCTGCGATACGTAGAGTGGTTTTCCGGCCACAGAACAGGCCGTAGTAATGTCTACTTCTGCCCAACAATTCCTTCAACTCCCCGGCCACAGTTCAATCAAAAAAGTCTGAACCAACCTTCGCAAGAGTCTAAGGATGACTATGCGACTAACGTGCGGCCCGTAAAACGGTTATGCGGTCACATAATTGGCCTCGAAATTTACATTAAAAAAATCCCTAGAAAGCTTCCTCACTCAGCGACCATTCTACGGTCCACATAGTGCTTATACATCTGCCCAACATTTTCCTTCAACTCCCCAAGCATTGTTCAATCCAGAAAGTCCGAACCTCCATTCGTAAAAGTCTAAGGATGACTCTGCGACTAAAGTGCGGCCCGTGAAATGGTTATGCGGTCGCATAATTAGCCGCGAAATTGACATCAAAAAGGCACAAGAAAACTGCCTCACTCTACGACCATTTTGTGATCCGCTGAGTAGTTCTGCAGCCGCAGAACGGGCCGCAAAAATGCCTACTTCTGCCAACATTTTCCTTCAACCCCACAGGCATTGTTCAATCCAAAAGGTCCGAACCTCCCTTTGCAAAATTCTAAGGATGAATATGCGACCAAAGTGCGGCCCGCGAAATGATTATGCGGTCGCATAATTGGTTTCGAAATCGACATAAAAAATGCCCCAGAAAACTGGCCTCACTCAGCGACCATTCTGCAGTCGGCATAGTGCTTATACTTCTGCCTAACATTTTTATTCAAAGCCCCAGGCACTGTTCAATCCAAAAAGTCCGAACCTCCCTTCGCAAAGGTCTAAGGATGACTATGCGACCAAAGTACGGCCCGCGAAACGGTTATACAGTAGCATAATTGGCTGCAAAATCGACACACAAAATGCACCAGAAAACTGCCTCACTCTGCGACCATTTTGCGGTTCGCATAGTGGTTTTGCGGCCGCAGAACGGGCCATATAAATGCCTACTTCTGCCCGACATTATCCTTCAACTCCCCTGGCACTGTTCAATCCAAAAATTTTGAAACTCCCTTCACAATAGTCTAAGGATAACTATGCACAAAAGTGCGGCACGCAAAAATGTTGTGCGGTCGCATAATTGTCCGTGCAATCGACATCAAAAACGCCTCAGAAAACTGCGACAATGCGACCATTCTGTGGTCTGCATAGTTGTTTTGCGGCCGCAGTAATGCCTACTTCTCCCAACATTTTCCTTCAACTCCCCTGGCACTGTTCAATCCAAAAAGTCTAAACCTACCTTCGCAAAGGTCTAAGGATGACTATGCGACCAAAGTGCGGCCCGCAAAACGGTTATGCGGTCGCATAATTGGCCTCGAAATTGACATAAAAAGGGCCCCAGAAAACATCCTCACTCAGCGACCATTCTACGGTCCACATAGTGCTTATANGCGGCCCGTGAAATGGTTATGCGGTCGCATAATTAGCCGCAAAATTGACATCAAAAAGGCACAAGAAAACTGCCTCACTCTACGACCATTTTGTGATCCGCTGAGTGGTTCTGCAGCCGCAGAACGGGCCGCAACAATGCCTACTTCTGCCAACATTTCCCTTCAACTCCACAGGCATTGTTCAATCCAAAAGGTCCGAACCTCCCTTCGCAAAATTCTAAGGATGCATATGCGACCAAAGTGCGCCCCGCGAAATGATTATGCGGTCGCATAATTGGTTTCGAAATCGACATAAAAAATGCCCCAGAAAACTGGCCTCACTCAGCGACCATTCTGCAGTCGGCATAGTGCTTATACTTCTGCCTAACATTTTTATTCAAAGCCCCAGGCACTGTTCAATCCAAAAAGTCCGAACCTCCCTTCGCAAAGGTCTAAGGATGACTATGCGACCAAAGTACGGCCCGCGAAACGGTTATACAGTAGCATAATTGGCTGCAAAATCGACACACAAAATGCACCAGAAAACTGCCTCACTCTGCGACCATTTTGCGGTTCGCATAGTGGTTTTGCGGCCGCAGAACGGGCCATATAAATGCCTACTTCTGCCCGACATTATCCTTCAACTCCCCTGGCACTGTTCAATCCAAAAATTTTGAAACTCCCTTCACAATAGTCTAAGGATAACTATGCACAAAAGTGCGGCACGCAAAAATGTTGTGCGGTCGCATAATTGTCCGTGCAATCGACATCAAAAACGCCTCAGAAAACTGCGACAATGCGACCATTCTGTGGTCTGCATAGTTGTTTTGCGGCCGCAGTAATGCCTACTTCTCCCAACATTTTCCTTCAACTCCCCTGGCACTGTTCAATCCAAAAAGTCTAAACCTACCTTCGCAAAGGTCTAAGGATGACTATGCGACCAAAGTGCGGCCCGCAAAACGGTTATGCGGTCGCATAATTGGCCTCGAAATTGACATAAAAAGGGCCCCAGAAAACATCCTCACTCAGCGACCATTCTACGGTCCACATAGTGCTTATACTTCTGCCCAACATTTTCCTTCAACTCCCCAAGCATTGTTCAATCCAAAAAGTCCGAACCTCCATTCGTAAAAGACTAAGGATGACTCTGCGCCCAAAGTGCGGCCCGTAAAATGGTTATGCGGTCGCATAATTAGCCGCAAAATCGACATAAAAACGCATAAGAAAACTGCCCCACTCTACGACCATTTTGTGATCCGCTGAGTGGTTCTGCAGCCGCAGAACGGGCCGCAAAAATGCCTACTTTTGCACAACATTTTCCTTCAACTCCCCAGGCACTGTTCAATCCAAAAAAAGTCCGAACCTCATTTCGCAAAATTCTAAGGATGCATATACAACCAAAGTGCGGCCCGCGAAATGATTATGCGGTCGCATAATTGGCCTCAAAATCGACATCAAAAAAAGCCCCAGGAAACTGGCCTCACTCAGCGACCATTCTGCAGTCCGCATAGTGCTTATACTTCTGCCTAACATTTTCCTTCAAATCCCCAGGCACTTTTAAATCCAAAAAGTTAGAACCTCCCTTCGCAAAGGTCTAAGGATGACTATGCAACCAAGGTGCGGCCCGCGAAACGGTTATGTAGTAGCATAATTGGCTGCAAAATCATCATAAAAAATGCACCAAACAACTGCCTCACTCTGCGACCATTTTGCGGTCCGCATAGTGGTTTTGTGGCCGCAGAACGGGCCATAGAAATTCCTACTTCTGCCCGACATTTTCCTTCAACTCCCCTGGCACTGTTCAATTCAAAAATTCTGAAACTCCTTTCGAAAAAGTCTAAGGATGACTATGCGACAAAATTGCGGCCCGCAAAAACGTTAAGCGGTCGGATAATTGGCCGCAAAAGCGACATCAAAAATGCCCCAGAAAACTACGACCATGCGACCATTCTGTGGTACGTAGAGTGGTTTTGCGGCAGCAAAATGGGCCGCAGAAATGCCTACTTCTGCCCAACATTTTCCTCCAAATCCCCTGGCACTGTTCAATCAAAAAAGTCCGAACCTCCCTTCGCAAAGGTCTAAGGATGACTATGCGTCTAAAGTGCGGCCCGCAAAACGGTTATGCAGTCGCATAATTGGCCGCGAAATTGACATAAAAAATGCACCAGAAAACTGCCTCACTCTGCGACCATTCTGCGGTACGCAGAGTTGTTTTGCGGCCGCAGAACCGGCCGTAGAAATGCCTACTTCTGTCCGACATTATCCTTCAACTCCCCTGGCACTATTCAATCCAAAAATTTTGAACCTCCCTTCGCAAAAGTCTAAGGATGACAATGCGACAAAAGTGCGGCCTGCGAAACAGTTATTCTGTCGGATAATTGGCCGCAAAATCTACATCAAAAATTCCCCAGAAAACGGCCTCACTCAGTGACCATTATGCGGTCCGTATAGTGTTTCTACTTCTTCCCTACATTTTCCTTCAACTCCCCAGGCACTGTTCAATCCAAAAAGTTTGAACCTCCATTCGCAAAAGTCTAAGGATGACTATGTGACCAAAGTGCGGCCCGTGAAACGGTTATGTTGTTCCATAATTGGCCGTGCAATAGAAATCAAATATGCCCCAGAAAACTGCCTCACTCTACGACCATTCTGAGATACGTAGAGTGGTTTTGCGGCCACAGAACGGGCCGCAGTAATGTCTACTTCTGCCCAACAATTTCTTCAACTTCCCAGCCACAGTTCAATCCAAAGAGTCCGAACCACCCTTCGCAAGAGTCTAAGTATGACTATGCGACCAAAGTGTGGCTCGCAAAACGGTTATGCGGTCGCATAATTGGCCTCAAAATCGACAAAAACAAGCCCCAGAAAACTTCCTCATGCAGCCACCATTCTACGGTCCACATAGTGCTTATACTTCTGCCCAACATTTTCTTTCAACTCCCCAAGCATTGTTCAATCCAAAAAGTCTGAACATCCATTCGCAAAAGATTAAGGATGACTTTGCGAACAAAGTGCGGCCCGTAAAATGGTTTTGCGGTCGCATAATTAGCCGCGAAATCGACATAAAAACGCACAATAAAACTGCCTCACTCTACGACCATTTTGTGATCTGCTGAGTGGTTCTGCAGCCGCAGAACGGGCCGCAAAAATGCCTACTTCTGCCCAACATTTTCCTTCAACTCCCTAGGCACTGTTCAATCCAAAAAGTCCGAACCTCCCTTTGCTAAATTCTAAGGACGAATATGCGACCAAAGTGCGGCCCGTAAAATGATTATGCGGTCGCATAATTGGCCTCGAAATCGACATCAAAAAAGCCCCAAAAAATTGCCTCACTCAGCGACCATTCTGCGGTCTGCATAGTGCTTCTACTTCTGCCCAACATTTTCCTTCAACTCCCCATGCACTGCTCAATCCAAAATGTTCAAACCTCCCTTTCGCAAAGGTCTAAGGATGACCATATTCTGGCCCGCGAAACTGTTATGCGGTCGCATAATTGGCCACGAAATCGACATCAAAAATGCCCCAGAAAACTGCCTCACTCAACGACCATTCTATGGTCCGCAGAGTGGTTTTGCGGTAGAAGAACGATCCGTAGAAATTCCTACTTCTGACCATAATCCGGCCCCTGAAATGCTTATGCGGTCGCATAATTGGCCGCGAAATTGACATAGAAAACACCCCAGAAAACGACCTCACGCAGCGACCATTTTGCGGTCTGCAAAGTGGTTTTGCGGCTGCAGAACGGGCTGTAGAAATGCCTACTTCTCCCCAATATGTTCCTTCAACTCCCCTGGCACAGTTTAATCGAAAAAGTCTGAACCTCCCTTCGCAAATGTCTCAGGATGAAAATGCAACAAAAGTGCGGCCCGCGAAACAGTTATGCTGTCTCTTAATTGGCCGCGAAATCGACATAAAAATGCCCCAAAAAACTGCCTCACTCTGCGACCATTCTGCCATCCGCACAGTGGTTCTGCGGGCGCAGAAATGCTTACTTCAGCCCAACATTTTCCTTCAACTCCCCAGGCGCTGTTCAATTACAAAAGTCCGAACCTCCCTTCACAAAAGTCTAAGAATGACTATGCGACCAGAGTGTGGCCCGCAAAACAGTTATGCGGTCGCATAATTGGCCACGAAATCGACATAAAAATGCCCCAGAAAACATCCTCACTCAAAGACCATTTTGTGGTCCGCAGAGTGGTTTTACACCCCAACATTTTCCTTCAACTCCCCAGGCATTGTTCAATCACAAAAGTTTGAACCTCCATTTGCAAAAGTCTAAGAATGACTATGCGACCAGAGTGCGGCCCGCGAAACGGTTATGCGGTCGCATAATTGGATGCGGAATCGACATCAAAAATGCCCAAGAAAACTGCCTCACTCTGCGACCATTCTGCGGTCCGCAGAGTGGTTCTGCGGCTACAGAACGGGCCGTAGAAATATCTACTTCTGCCCAACAATCTATTCAACTCCACCGGCACTGTTCAATCCAAAAAGTCCGAACCTCCCTTCGCAAGGGTCTAAGGATGTCTATTCGACTAAAGTGCGGCCCGTGAAATGCTTATGCGGTCGCATAATTGGCCGTGAAATCGACATAAAAAAAGCCACAAAAAACTGCCTCACTCAGCGACCATTCTGCGGTCCGCATAGTGCTTCTACTTCTACCCAACATGTTCCATCAAGCACTGTTCCATCCAAAAAGTCCGAACCTCCCTTCGCAAAGTTCTAAGGATGACTATGAGACCAAAGTGCGGCCCGCAAAATAGTTATGCTGTCGCGTAATTTGTCGCGAAATCAACATAAAAAATGCCCCATAAAACTGCCTCACTCTGCGACTATTCTGCGGTCCGCAAAGTGGTTCTGCGGCAGTAGAACGGGCCGCAAAAACTCCTATTTCTGTCCAACAATCTCATTCAACTCCCCAGGCACTGTTCAATTCAAAAAGGCGGAACCTCCGTTCGCAAAAGTCTAAGGATGACTATGCGACTAAAGTGCGGCCCCTGAAATGCTTATGCGGTCGCATAATTGGCCGCGAAATCGACATAAAAAAAGCCACAGAAAACTTCCTTACTCAGCGATCATTCTGCGGTCCGCATAGTGCTTCTACTTCTGCCCAACAGTTTCTTTCAAGTCCACGGCACTGTTCAATCCAAAAAGTGTGAACCTCCATTCGCAAAAGTCTAAGGATGACTATGCGACCAAAGTGCGGCTCGCAAAAATGTTATGCGATCACATAATTGGTAGTGCAATCGACATATAAAACGCATAAGAAACTGCCTCACTCAGCGAACATTCTGCGATCCGCATTCACAAAACGCACAAGAAACAGGCGATATATAATGCGCACAAGAAACGGGACACAGAAATTCCGACTTCTGCCAAACAATCTCATTCAAATCCCCAGGCACTATTCAATCCAAAACGTCTAAGGATGACTATGTGACTAATGTGCGGCCCCTGAAATGCTTATGCGGTCACATAATTGGCCGCAAAATCGACATAAACAACACCCCAGAAAACGACCTCACGCAGCGACCATTCTACGGTCTGCAAAGTGGTTTTGTGGCTGCAGAACGGGCCGTAGAAATTCCTACTTCTCCCCAACATTTTCCTTCAACTCCCCTGGCACAGTTGAATCGAAAATGTCCGAACCTCCCTTCGCAAATGTCACAGGATGGAAATGCAACCAAAGTGCGGCCGTAGAACGAGCCGCAGAAATGCCTACTTCTGCCCAACATTTTCCTTCAACTCCCCTGGCACTGTTCAATCCAAAAAGTCCGAACCTCCCTTCACAAAAATCTCAGGATGACTATGCGACCAATGTGCGGCCCGCAAAATAGTTATGCTATCACGTAATTTTCCGCAAAATTGTCATCAAAAATGCCCCAGAAAATTGCCTCACTCTGCGAATATTCTGCGGTCCGCAGAGTGGTTCTACTGCCACAGAACAGTCCACAGAAATGCCTACTTCTGCCCAAATGTTTCCTTCAACTCCCCAGGCACTATTTACTCCACATCGACATAAAAAACACCCCAGAAAACTACCTCATGCAGCGACCATTCTGCGGTCCGTAGAGTTATTTTGCGACCGCAGAACGAGCTGCAAAAATGCCTACTTCTACCCAAAATTTTCCTTCAACTCCCCTGGCACTGTTCAATCGAAAAAGTCCGAACATCCCTTCGCAAATATCTAAGGATGATTATGCAACAAAAATGCGGCCCGCAAAACAGTTATATTATCGCGTAATTAGCCGTGAAATCGACATAAACAATGCCCGAGAAAACTGCCTCATTCTGCGACCATTCTGCAATCTGCTTAGTGGTTCTGCGGCCGTAGAAATTCCTACTTCAGCCCAACATTTTCCTTCAACTCCCCGGGCGTTGTTCAATCATAAAAGTCTGAACCTCCTATCGCAAAAGTCTAAGAATGACAAAGTGACCAGAGTGTGGCCCGCGAAACGGTTATGTGGTTGCATAATTGGACGCGAAATTGACATAAAAAATGCCCGAGAAAACTGCCTCACTCTGCGACCATGTTGCGGTCCGCAGAGTGGTTCTGCCATCGTAGAACGGGTCGCAGAAATACCTACTTCTGCCCAACAATCTATTCAACTCCCCCGGCACTGTTCAATCCAAAAAGTACGAACCTCCCTTCACAAAGGTCTAAGGATGTCTATGCGACTAAAGTGCGGCCTGCGAACCGCTTATGCAGTCTAATAATTGGCCGCGAAATCGACATAAAAAAAGCCACAGCAAACTGCCTCACTCATTGACCATTCTACGGTCCGCATAGTGCTTCTACTTCTGCCCAACATTTTCCTTCAACTCCCCAGGTACTGTTCCATCCAAAAAGTCCAAACCTCCCTTCGCAAAAGTCTAAGGATGACTATGCGACCATAGTGCAGCCCGCGAAATAGTTATGCGATCGAATAATTGGCCGCGAAATCGACATAAAACACACCCCAGAAAACTACCTCACACAGCAACCATTCTGCGGTCCGCAGAAATGCCTACTTCTGCCCAACAATTTCCTTCAACTCCCCTGGCGTTGTTCAATCCAAAAAGTCCGAACCTCCCTTCGCACAAGTCTAAGGATGACTATGCGACAAATGTGTTGCATGCAAAATAGTTATGCTGTCGTGTAATTGGCCGCAAAATTGACATCAAAAACACCATAGAAAACTGCCTCACTCTGCGAATATTTTGCGGTCCGCAGAGTGGTTCTACGGCCGCAGAACGGTCCACAAAAATGCCTACTTCTGCCCAAATTTTTCCTTCAACTCCCCAGGCACTGTTCAATCCAAAATGTCCGAACCTCCCTTCGCAAAGTTCTAAGGATGACAATGCGTCCAAAGTGCGGCCCGCGAAATAGTTATGCTGTCGCGTTATTTGCCGCGAAATCGACATCAAAAATGCCCTAGAAAATTGCCTCACTCTGCGATCATTCTGCGGTCCGCAGAGTGGTTCTGCGGTCACAGATCGGGCCGCAAAAACTCCTACTTCTGCCCAACAATCTCATTCAACTCCCCAGGCACTGTTCAATCCAAAAGTTCCGAACATCTCTTTGCAAAAGTCTAAGGATGACTATGCGACTAAAGTGCGCCCCCTGAAACACTTATGCGGTCGCATAATTGGCCGCGAAATCGACATAAAAAACAGCCCAAAAAACTACCTCACGCAGCGACCATTCTGCGGTCCTCAGAGTTATTTTGCGGCCGCAGAATGGGCCGCAAACATGCCTACGTCTGCCCAACATGTTCCTTCAACTCCCCTGGCACTGTTCAATCAATAAAGTCCGAACATCACTTCGCAAATGTCTAAGGATGACTATGCAAAAAATGTGTGGCCCGCGAAACAGTTATGCTGTTGCGTAATCGGCCGCGAAATCGACATAAACAATGCCCCAAAAAACTACCTCACTCTGCGACCATTCTGCGATCCGCACAGCGGTTCTGCAGCCGCAGAAATGCCATCTTCAGCCCAACATTTTCCTTCAACTCCCCGGGCGTTGTTCAATCACAAAAGTCCGAACCTCCCTTCGCAAAAGTCTAAGAATGACTATGCGACCAGAGTGCGGCCCGTGAAATGGTTATGCGGTCGCATAATTGGACGCGGAATCGACATCAAAAATGCCCGAGAAAACTGCCTCACTCTGCGACCATTATGTGGTCCGCAGAGTGGTTCTGCGGCCGCAGAACGGGCCACAGAAATACCTACTTCTGCCCAACAATCTATTCAACTCCCCCGGCACTGTTCAATGCAAAAAGTCCGAACCTCCCTTCACAAAGGTCTAAGGATGTCTATGCGGCTAAAGTGCGGCCTGCGAAATGCTTATGCGGTCGCATAATTGGCCGCGCAATCGACATAAAAAAGCCACAGAAAATTGCCTCACTCAGCGACCATTCTGCGGTCCGCATAGTGCTTCTACTTCTGCCCAACATTTTCCTTCAACTCCCAGGCATTGTTCAATCCAAAAAGTCCAAACCTCCCTTCGTAAAAGTCTAAGGATGATTATGCAACCATAGTGCGGACCGCAAAACGATTATGCGGTTGCATAATTGGCCGCGAAATTGACATAAAAAATGCCCCAGAAAACTGCCTCACTCTGCGAAAATTCTACGGTCCGCAGAGTGGTTTTGCGGCCGCAGAAATGCCTACTTTAGCCCAACATTTTCCGTCAACTCCCCAGGCACTATTCAATCCAAAAAGTCCGAACCTGTCACGCCCCAACCTGAAGGGACGTGGCTGGCACCCGGTACCATACTCGGCCCGAGCGTACGACTCTGTAATTCTGAACTCTAGAGGAATAACCCTCAACCTACGCCGATGAGACCATATTCTGAATCATCTAAA
>AWOL01S0245335.1:0-12379 GCA_000715115.1 Nicotiana otophora | reverse complement strand
TCACACTTCTTCCTATCCAGTCTTGGCCATACACTATCTCACATAATGGCACACGAGGGTTGTCTTTTATACCCCTCCGAACCTTCTTTCAAAATTCTTTAGTTTCAGAGAAAGGCTTTGTCAGGTCAACTGGCATAACTTCTCGCAGTCTTCAGTCTAATTCAAAGGTTAGAAACACTCTACTCTAGAAAACATAGGTCATATTGCATAAACCTTAGGTGAGTCGGTCCTTGGCATCGACAAACAATTAAGAAAGCCGCCTTAATGTCAACGGGTCATGCAGCCAACAACATAACTTCTGTGGAAAGAAGAACCNACATCTACGTGCATGGAATAACTCAACATGGAAGGATATCATGAAATTACAACTCCAAGCAAGAATAATTTGACAATAAAATAGGTAACATGACAATAAGAGAGATAACAGAGGCATCAAAGCATATAAAAGCATGTTTGACAATAAGGGATAGAGCATATGATAACAATATCAAGTAAAGCATGTAAGAAAAATTTAAAAATGGAAAAAATAACATGATATTACAATTTATAGTTTAATTCATGAAAGAGTCTACGAGTCTAGTCCGGTCAAAATATCACACATAAGCCTTTGTACACACTCGTCACCCCGTGTAGATGCCTTTCACATAACTCAAATAACACAAATCAACCTAAGTCCTAAGGGGTAGTTCCCCCATACAAACTTAGGCATGATACTTACTTCAAGCAAGCTAAATCAATCTCCTAATAAGCCTTTCTCACAAAATCCAACTACGGACGGCTTGAATCTAGCCAAAATAACTTAATATTATAAATACAAACCGTAGGAAGAATATCTAGCTAACAAAGTTTCAATCTTTAAAGAAAATGAAAAAGTCAACTCATAAAAGCCAACCCCGGGCCAGTACCTTGCAACCCAATTAAACTTAATAATTCCAAACACCCATACTGGAATTATCCAATTCTGACATCAAATCGTCCTTCAAATCCTCAATTTACGATTGAGGAAATTTTTTACAAAAACCCCTAATTTCTCCAACTCAAATAATTAATTAAATGGTAAAAATAATGATGGAATCATGATTAATAAACAAAACCGAGTCAAAAAATACTTACCCCGATCTAACCCTTGAAAATCCCCTCGAAAATTGCCCAAAATCGAGCTCTCTAACTCAAAATGTAGAAAATAAAATAAAACCTTCGATTACACCCTTTTCTGCCCAGTAATTTTCACTTATGCGGACAATTGGTCACTATTGCGACTCCGCATACATCGCAGATGCGGCTACAACTAAGGCTCAAAAAATTCTGCTTCTGCGAAAAAAGGGTGAAACTGCGGTTCTGCTTCTACGGACCAAGAGCGCACCTGCGCGTCCGTTTCTGCGGAACCTGACCGCACCTATGGTCCTAAGCCACATGACCAAAATCTGCTTATGCGACTAGTCGTTGCTTCCTTGTGTGCGCACGCACCTGCGCCCAAGTGTCTGCACCTGTGACTTTCCCCTGGCCAGCCTCTCTTTGCTACTGCGATTTCCAGCCGCACCTGCGGCCAAGTCCACCGCAGGTGCAATGACACCAGAACTCAGTTTTCTTCAGCAATCATCCATAGTCCAAAATGAACCTGAATTTAGTCTGAATCACACTCGAAAACCATGGGACACTGTCCAAATATACCATCAAGTCCTTTAACATAACATGAACCTACTCAAGGCCTTTAATCATATCCAACAACATCTAATCTATGAATCGAACCCCAATTCAAGCCTACTGAATCAATGAACATTCAATGAAGCCAAAATAGCTTAGCAAAGGATGATAAGCTCAATTTTATAAAAACCAGAAATGAAAGCCAAAATCGGCCTTCTAAAAGAAAATTGGGCCTTTCTAGACAAAGTGTTGCCGCCTAGCAAAGTATTTTTAAACGATTTCCTCAAGTCTATGAATTGAGATTTTGAAAGCCAAGGTACACCTTAGGCTCATTTTCTTTCAACATCTTTATTTACTAGAGTTACATGAATAGCCACATTCTTTAAATACAAAGAATTTTATAACTTAGTCCCTTCTCACATGTTTCATAAACATAAACATCATGTGCATATTTTAAACTCTTGCAATTATACAAATATTGTCTTCTAGATTCTTTTTAACCTTATATCCTTTCAAAACTATGCATCTTCTTTGTAAATATCATATTTTTAATTAACATATTATGTTATACCCCTTTAACACTAGTTAAGCAGAATATAAACAAATAATCATTTAAATCTAGTCTAAGTCATATGGAGCTACCTCAGGTAGATTTTAAGGAGTACCTAACACCTTCCCCTTAGAAGAACAAGAACCCTTTCCCACAATCTCACCGGTTAGCAGACTAATAAAGCAATGACCTTTAGTAATTAAATAGGAACTCTAGTATACCTTTAAATATTAGGTGGTGACTCTCTTTTATCATCAACAGAGAAACCACAAGCTGAATCTTGAACTTAGGATTGTTTGTACACTGCTTTAACTGTGTTAAATTTGCAATTATATGCTTACCTGACTTATTTGCTCATCATTATGCATGTTTGCTTACCTTAAACTGTTATTGCTACATCACTATCCGTCACCGCTTTATATATACTATCATCACACTTCTTCCTATCCAGTCTTGGCCATACACTATCTCACATAATGGCACACGAGGGTTGTATTTTATACCCCTCCGAACCTTCTTTCAAAATTCTTTAGTTTCAGAGAAAGGCTTTGTCAGGTCAACTGGCATAACTTCTAGCAGTCTTCAGTCTAATTCAAAGGTTAGAAACACTCTACTCTAGAAAACATAGGTCATATTGCATAAACCTTAGGTGAGTCGGTCCTTGGCATCGACAAACAATTAAGAAAGCCGCCTTAATGTCAACGGGTCATGCAGCCAACAACATAACTTCTGTGGAAAGAAGAACCAACCATGACGAGACACTTAAGATCCGAAGCAAACACTTATCAAACCCTTTTCTTTACCCACTTCAGAAATGGAAATCAACCAAAACATCCTCGAGATCAATATGGTGATGGGAGCACCACATAAGCTAAAGCAATGGTGGAATAATATCCGCCAAGAACATGGAGAGGAAATCAGGACACATCTAGGAGTGTTGACTGCCTTGCTAAACATACAAGCTAACAAGGTGCTTACTCGCCTACTGGTAGATATTCGGGACCTAGCCTAGGGGTGTTCAAGTTTGCTGATTGTGAGTTAGTACCAATATTGGAAGAAGTTACCAGTTTCAAGGAGCTGCCATTTATAGGGAGAAAATCGATACTACCAGTCAGTATGCCTGGCTACAAGTTTCTTTATGCTTTGGGTATGGCAAACAGTCGGGGTTTGAGAATCATCGAGGATGGATGGGTAGGCCTAGACCAATTGTTCAACAGGTTCGGACATCGTGAAATCGATGAATGGTACTTGGGAGAATTTTAGTGTGATCAGGCAACATGGGAGAGTCTCTGACCCATAACCTTCTCTTCGGCGCTGCTGGGATGGCTGGTTTTCCCTCAAAGAAGAGGACGGGTCAATATCAACTTGCTAAACGTGGTTGTAGAAACATTCCAAGGCAACCTCCAAGCCACTCTAGTACATATGGTGTTAGCAGAGATTCTCATAGCTTTATCCGCATATTCCCGAGGATATGATTTTTGCAAGGGCTGTAACATACTACTTCAAATCTGAGCCACATAGCATTTCTTTCAGTGGGAGGCCACAGTTGATTACTTTATGGGCATCAGTAACATGATTTGAAGTCACAACGATAAGATGAGGCATTCGATCTCCCCGCATGGAAAGGAAGAGTGGAGAGAGATACTGACCAACTTAAGTGGAGAATGAGTCAATTGCAAGCTATGATGGCTGGGTGGAATGGAAATCCGAAGGACTCCTCATAAAAATTTTATCGAGCTAATAGGACTTGAGGGCATCCATCCATACTCACGACTACGAGTTCTCAGGAAGTTCGGGTTGATTTAGGATGTGCCTATTTGGACGACGACATCACTGTATGAGGACGAGTACAATGGGCATATCCCAATACCAAGGATAAGAAGACTTCAGGAAGAGTGGAATGATCTGGTCACAATGCCAATGGGTCAAAGCTTGTGGTGCACTCCGCAATATTATGTCTGGATCAACGAAAAAGATGAGCTAGCCCGACCAAGTAGGGAAGGAATAGCCTGGTTGGAGGAAACAGTGGAGGCTTTGCAAATCTATCATGAGATCATGCCACACTATCTTGTGACTACCTCCATGCACCGCCAAGTGATCCCAGGATCAATTGATCACATGTTGCCACTCGCTAAAGATGATGACCGAGTAGTGGAGTGTATCCATATAGAGTCCGAGACAGAACCGGAGGAAGATCTAGAGGAAGAGTCTTAATTCAATGATGATGGATAGTAATTTGATGAAGATCCAGAGGAAGAAGCAGAAGAAGAAGAGGAAATGGGGAATGATTCCGGGGATGGTTACTAAAAGTTGGTTGAAGGATTCTGCGAAAAATAGTAGACAATCATAGGCAATGGCACGAGAAGTTATCCTTTGCCTTATTGGGTTATCGGACCACCATGAAGACATCCATTGGGGCAATGCTATACATGTTGGTATATGGCACTAAAGTTGTGATACCCGCAGAGGTTGAGATACCATCCTTAAGAGTCATCCAAGAAGCCAAGTTAGACGATGCAGAATGGATAGGGGTCAGGCAGGAGCAACTCATGCTCATTGACGAGAAGAAATTGGATGCAGTATGCCATGGCCAGCTATATCAAAATAGGATGGCCAGTGCATTTAACAAAAGGGTGAAGCCTCGCCAGCTTATACCGGGGCAGTTGGTTCTGAAGAAAATATTCCCCCACCAGGAAAAAGCTAAAGGAAATTTCACACATAATTGGCAAGGTCCTTACGTGGTCCACTGAGTGTTGTAGGGAGGAGCTCTGATCTTGGCAGAGATGGATGGAAGAGTCAGCACAAAGCCTATCAACTCAGACGCAATCAATGGATACTATGTTTGAAGATAATATAGTTGTAACAAAACTACGCTCAACTTGACTTCCCATAGAGGGATACGTATGCAACCCACATATCGTTCAGTTTCTCCCCCCCCCCCCCCCAGTAATAGAAAATCCAAATATCATTTTGTCTGTTACCCGAAACTACGCCACGACTTGATTTTCTCTGGAAGGAATACGTAGGCAATCCACTTCTGATTCGGTCATCTTTTGTAATTGAACTACGTTCTGGCCTAATTCCATTGAGATACGTAGGAAGTCTAAGTCTGACTCGGCCATCACATTTACAATCTCATCATTTTTGCATCTATTGTAATTGAACTATGTCTTGACCTGATTCCATTTGGATACGTTGGCTGCTTGAGTTAGGCTCGGTCATAATCATCATATTTCCTTTATCATTATCCATGAACTACGTTTAGACTTGATTCTATTTCGGATACGTATGCAACCTGAAAGGGTTCAGTCATAACCTTAGGAAAATCCTTTGTAATGCATTAGTTTAGATTAAGACGCAATCGGAGTGGCAAACAACCACGTCGTCAGAAGCATCGTGGAGGATTGACATCAACGGGGTAGGTTCTTCAAGAAACAATGCTCATGTTTAAGGAACTTCTGAAACATGTCATAATCCGGAACGTTGGCATTTTCCATAAAACAAAAGATTTGCCAAAACCGTCTTCTAAAAAATATCATAATTTGTTCCACCTACCGGACTTCGTGGCGTAACCTCATCAAGACACGGGCAAACCTAGTACTACGGTCAAAACAAACCAACAACCCCTTCCCTATAAGAATTTTTTTTTTGAATGCAGGGCCAATAGGACATAAAGTGCTGGAAATACAATGGGGCAAATAAAGGATCCGCCGCTCTCTCATGGCTGTCATCTCTCTTTCTCTATTCAATTTTTCCTTCTATAACTAAAACTATCTCTTGAACCCTTTGTAGGTATTTCGGAACTAGGTTGCTGACGCGAACAAGGCATATTGTACATAGCAAACCAACTGCTCAACTAAATAGAGCATGTTGTATATAACGAGCTGTTGGCTTCACCAATTGGAGCCCTGTCGGAGCACCTCGTAAAAAATCAATTTGGTGACTTCACCAATTGGAGCCGTGTTTATAGAAATCATCATCTTAATCAATCGTAGCGCCCTATACAAATCAAGCATTGGCTTCGCCAATCAGCCACTCCTTCACAAGGGAGATCAGAATAGATAGCTACAAACTTCATCGCCAACATTCTGCAAATCGACGGCCTCAACTTAGCCTCGCGGTAAAGAGTATCTCTTGAGAGTTCTCTTTTTTCTTTATTGTTATCTCGAATGTTTTGATGTTTCGCTCATGCAGCTTACAGGCATGACTACATTTTATGTCAGGAACACCCATCGTACGGAGATTCTTTACATTATAATCACTCCCATCAAGCGGAGATATTTTATATTTCAATGCAACCTCTCCCAACAAGCGGAGATGCACTCTACAAGTCAATCACTCCCATCAAGCGGAGATACTTTATATTTCAATGCAAGCTCTCCCAGCAAGAGGAGATTCATTCTACATTACAAGTCAACTACTCCCAACGCGAGGAGACCCAATGCTCTAACAGTTGCAGAATGGTACACAGCCCGACTAACAATCGAGTCAGACTCAAGTATCCCAACATCCTGACCCCGAATAATGGCTAGCCGGTAGACATCCATTATCGTTCCTGCATCATTTGCATCACATCTAAACATATTTTGCATTGCAATATAAGGGTATGTGTGTGTTTCATTTTTGCAGGAACAAGCATCGTAACGTGGAACTCTTTCTAAGCAGCAAACCAAGCAACAACGCTATGAGAGACAACAAATTCGTTAGTGGGCCAAGGATCCAAGCTCAAACTCAAGACGATCACTAGAACTCCAATTTTTCAAATCTTTAAAGTCAAGCTGCAAATTCATATTTATTATGAGTGTCGAATCTTCCGTCTCGTAGTATCGTCATAATACAATACTGGGGCAATTTCCTGCGAGCATCGCTTTCTCAAAGTCTTCAATCCAGAACTACATACGGCTTGATCCTCGTTAAACCTGAGGTATGTAAGCAATTCAAATCCAGAATTCGGCCCCAACTCCCCAAAATATTCTCCTAGAATATTCCTAATCCTATAACTCATAATCTTCATGTTATTCCTGCAATGTATGCCTAAAATCGGGACAAAATTGGCTTTGGTTCAATTTGTTTGCCCGAAAACTCTTTCATCATCTCCGGTCAAAGAGGGTCAGCTGTTGATGGCCAATTTAGACCCTCCCTTTTAAAATTTATTTTTTTATACTCAATAATTTACAATGAATATTTTAAAAATATTTTCAATCAATAACACATATTTTTACAAGAATAATTTAGTATTAATAATTGTGGAATTGATAATTCAGTGATATAATTATAATTATACCATGCTTACTATTTTTAGATTATTAAAATATTTTTTATATACATCAAATAGACTTTATGATTAATTTAATAAATTATTCCTTAATTTCTAGTTAATTATACTACTATGCTGATAATACGAAATTAGTTTTACAATTTATAAAATAAAGTATTTTATAAATAATTAATTACAATAATTAGTAGTATATTTGATAATTATAATTTTACTATATTTTATTAAAAATAATAAAGTTTAGTTAATTTCAAAAGGGATTAAAAGACTAAAGGCTATAATTGCAATTCTTTAATTAAACATTGGTGAGCTATCTTTTAAATTACTTTTAGCCCAATGTGCAAGCCCATGTCCGAAAATACCTAGTCCAAACAGCCCCTTCACTCCAAGTTGGCGATCCTTGCCATAACCATTAGACCAATCAGAATCTGCCACATCACCCGTCTCTCACACTCANTGATTCCATTTGGATACGTTGGCTGCTTGAGTTAGGCTCGGTCATAATCATCATATTTCCTTTATCATTATCCATGAACTACGTTTAGACTTGATTCTATTTCGGATACGTATGCAACCTGAAAGGGTTCAGTCATAACCTTAGGAAAATCCTTTGTAATGCATTAGTTTAGATTAAGACGCAATCGGAGTGGCAAACAACCACGTCGTCAGAAGCATCGTGGAGGATTGACATCAACGGGGTAGGTTCTTCAAGAAACAATGCTCATGTTTAAGGAACTTCTGAAACATGTCATAATCCGGAACGTTGGCATTTTCCATAAAACAAAAGATTTGCCAAAACCGTCTTCTAAAAAATATCATAATTTGTTCCACCTACCGGACTTCGTGGCGTAACCTCATCAAGACACGGGCAAACCTAGTACTACGGTCAAAACAAACCAACAACCCCTTCCCTATAAGAATTTTTTTTTTGAATGCAGGGCCAATAGGACATAAAGTGCTGGAAATACAATGGGGCAAATAAAGGATCCGCCGCTCTCTCATGGCTGTCATCTCTCTTTCTCTATTCAATTTTTCCTTCTATAACTAAAACTATCTCTTGAACCCTTTGTAGGTATTTCGGAACTAGGTTGCTGACGCGAACAAGGCATATTGTACATAGCAAACCAAATGCTCAACTAAATAGAGCATGTTGTATATAACGAGCTGTTGGCTTCACCAATTGGAGCCCTGTCGGAGCACCTCGTAAAAAATCAATTTGGTGACTTCACCAATTGGAGCCGTGTTTATAGAAATCATCATCTTAATCAATCGTAGCGCCCTATACAAATCAAGCATTGGCTTCGCCAATCAGCCACTCCTTCACAAGGGAGATCAGAATAGATAGCTACAAACTTCATCGCCAACATTCTGCAAATCGACGGCCTCAACTTAGCCTCGCGGTAAAGAGTATCTCTTGAGAGTTCTCTTTTTTCTTTATTGTTATCTCGAATGTTTTGATGTTTCGCTCATGCAGCTTACAGGCATGACTACATTTTATGTCAGGAACACCCATCGTACGGAGATTCTTTACATTATAATCACTCCCATCAAGCGGAGATATTTTATATTTCAATGCAACCTCTCCCAACAAGCGGAGATGCACTCTACAAGTCAATCACTCCCATCAAGCGGAGATACTTTATATTTCAATGCAAGCTCTCCCAGCAAGAGGAGATTCATTCTACATTACAAGTCAACTACTCCCAACGCGAGGAGACCCAATGCTCTAACAGTTGCAGAATGGTACACAGCCCGACTAACAATCGAGTCAGACTCAAGTATCCCAACATCCTGACCCCGAATAATGGCTAGCCGGTAGACATCCATTATCGTTCCTGCATCATTTGCATCACATCTAAACATATTTTGCATTGCAATATAAGGGTATGTGTGTGTTTCATTTTTGCAGGAACAAGCATCGTAACGTGGAACTCTTTCTAAGCAGCAAACCAAGCAACAACGCTATGAGAGACAACAAATTCGTTAGTGGGCCAAGGATCCAAGCTCAAACTCAAGACGATCACTAGAACTCCAATTTTTCAAATCTTTAAAGTCAAGCTGCAAATTCATATTTATTATGAGTGTCGAATCTTCCGTCTCGTAGTATCGTCATAATACAATACTGGGGCAATTTCCTGCGAGCATCGCTTTCTCAAAGTCTTCAATCCAGAACTACATACGGCTTGATCCTCGTTAAACCTGAGGTATGTAAGCAATTCAAATCCAGAATTCGGCCCCAACTCCCCAAAATATTCTCCTAGAATATTCCTAATCCTATAACTCATAATCTTCATGTTATTCCTGCAATGTATGCCTAAAATCGGGACAAAATTGGCTTTGGTTCAATTTGTTTGCCCGAAAACTCTTTCATCATCTCCGGTCAAAGAGGGTCAGCTGTTGATGGCCAATTTAGACCCTCCCTTTTAAAATTTATTTTTTTATACTCAATAATTTACAATGAATATTTTAAAAATATTTTCAATCAATAACACATATTTTTACAAGAATAATTTAGTATTAATAATTGTGGAATTGATAATTCAGTGATATAATTATAATTATACCATGCTTACTATTTTTAGATTATTAAAATATTTTTTATATACATCAAATAGACTTTATGATTAATTTAATAAATTATTCCTTAATTTCTAGTTAATTATACTACTATGCTGATAATACGAAATTAGTTTTACAATTTATAAAATAAAGTATTTTATAAATAATTAATTACAATAATTAGTAGTATATTTGATAATTATAATTTTACTATATTTTATTAAAAATAATAAAGTTTAGTTAATTTCAAAAGGGATTAAAAGACTAAAGGCTATAATTGCAATTCTTTAATTAAACATTGGTGAGCTATCTTTTAAATTACTTTTAGCCCAATGTGCAAGCCCATGTCCGAAAATACCTAGTCCAAACAGCCCCTTCACTCCAAGTTGGCGATCCTTGCCATAACCATTAGACCAATCAGAATCTGCCACATCACCCGTCTCTCACACTCACAAAAAAATCACTCTTAATCCGGGTTGTCCATCTATTCGATCAACAGTCCATGTTTTAACTCCCATTTTCCTTTCATTTTAAACACATCTCCAGATCTAATCCTTACCATCGAAATCCGTAGATCCAACGGTCACCAATTTATTCTCATCTTAAACATTAATCCCTGAATTATTAGGGCCGTTGATATAAAGATCCGACGGCCCAGATTATTCTCACCCATTTAAACCCTTAGATACGGACAAACCTACCAAAACCCTAATCATTTTTCAAAGACCCTGCCGCCCCCTTACCTTTTCCTCTCTCTATTCTCTCAGATTCCATGACCGAATCAATCACAAACCTTGCACAAATTTGTGCAAGGTCACAAATCCTGACCCCAGAATCATTCTTTCTGTTTCCCTATCCACGATTCTCATCGGTGCTTTCCCATTTCGTCATGCAAATTCAAAATCTCGAAGTCCTCTGACCCAGACACAAACATGAAACTTCAGTCTTCAAATCCTTCGATGCTGCAACAAAGATCCCTCATGCATGAGCATTTCATGATGATTATTCGAAGCCCGAGGTCAAATACAATGACCTCTGGACCTCCGGTCTTTCTCCGATGGTTTTACACTTGTATCATCTATCACACACTCATGTAAAACCCTCACTAGTTTTTCCCCTCTACTCACTCTAATTTCACTCGATTGTGCTTACATCACCAGTCCTCTGTCACTCCCCACTATCGATTTGAATCTGAAAACCTAGGGCTTCAACAGCCACTATAAATTGGTGCTTTAATGTTTTTACCTAAGAGACAACAAGATATACCTACCAACTACACCTAACATCTGAGAATTTAATACACAATATAGTTGTTTAGTAAATGTTGATAAAAGTCAAAGTTCTTGATCTATTTATGCTTTCTTTCCTTTTCTTTCTGGTTTTGAGTTTGTTACTGATTGAGAGCTTGAGATCTTGGCTTCCTAAAAGCTAATTTGAACACTTGTTTGGATTGCTGCCTCAAAGAAGGTCAGTAAAGCTTCGACCTTGTTCTTTCTTTATTAGTTCATGTTTCTGAACATGAACTGTTGAATGATGTTATTAACAATGTATTCGTTTTTTACTGTTTTATGTGTTTATTATTCTCCTATGATGCTCTTTCCTTTCCCCGCTCCTTATCCTGTGGTACTTGCCCGATTTTGGAAAGTTCTTGCGTGAAAACCCTAATGATACTTGTCTGAGCATGGAAAGTATCAATGTAAAGATCTAAACGTGGCTTTGATTATTGATTCTATATAGAATCATGTCTTGTAAATTTAGGGAAAATCCATACTCCCCTGATAGTCCGATGCCTTGATACTCTCGATTGATTTTTGTATATAAATTTTCCCTAATCCGATATGAAATCGGTCTGCGTGTGATGTTTTTTACTTGTTTTAGTGTGATTGACTTATTTCCTTATGTGCTTGTAAATTTGTCACTATATAAACCTCTTCCATTTCATCTTCCCTTTAGAGACGGACTTTAATCACTGCTCTCTCTCACTCTCACTCATTCTATTTGGTGTTCTAGTTCTTTGAGGACTCTATTGTTTAATTTTGCTCTTTCTGCTGAAATTTCTGAAAAAATTGGGAGTTAGTAAAATTTTTAAGGATTGAGAATTGCACAAGAAGAGACAAATTATGTTATGTGTTTGCGGGCGAATGATCCTAAGCGGGGAAGAATGTAACACCCCCCAAAAAAAGTTTTGAATTACTTCAACACTATCTTGAAAATTTGATGTGTGCTTGGCCTTGGCCTGGTGTTGATGCAAGACGATAGGGTGATTTCCTACATGTATAGATAGTTGAAGGTTCATGAGAAGAATTATCTTGTCCACAACTTGGAATTAGCAGCGATTCTTCATGCCTTGA
>AWOL01S0245323.1:2250-15567 GCA_000715115.1 Nicotiana otophora | reverse complement strand
ACACCGCCAGGACGATCCAAGAGATAAAGTTCTACGTGATCGAAGGGCACATGAGGTACAACGCCTTATTCGGAAGGCTGTGGGTTCACAACATGAGGGCGGTACCCTCGACCTTGCACCAGGCGTTGAAGTTCCCTACGCCGGGATGAGTCAAGATGGTATACGGAGAGCAGCCGTCCACAAAGGAAATATTCGCAGTCGATGAGGTAATCCCGGTGCCCGCGATTTCGACATCAAGAAACACGTAGCCGACCAAAAAGGAAGAAATGTTCGCAGTCGATGAGGTAATCCCGGAGGCCGCAGTCTGAGGTCAAGCATGCACTCATCAAGGACGAGGTATCCAAACTCATTAAAATAGGGTCCATTGGGGAAGTTAAGTACCCGAACTGGTTAGCTACCATAGTGGTAGTGACTAAAAGAGGGAATAAGCTAAGAATGTGAATAGATTACAAAGATCTAAACAAGGCATGCCCCAAGGATTCTTTTTCTTTGCTTAACATCGATCGCACAATCGACGCGACGGCCGGGCATGAGATACTCAGCTTTCTTGATGCCTATTCCGAGTACAACCAAATTCGGATGGACCTGGACGATCAGGAAAAGACTTCTTTCATCATTAAATTTGGCACCTACTGTTATAATGTAATGCCGTTCGGATTAAAGAATGTCGGTGCCACCTATCACGCCTAATAAATCGGATGTTCAAAGAACAGATAGGAAAATCAATGAAAGTTTATATTGACAACATGTTAGTCAAGTCCCTGCGAGCAGAGGACCATTTGAAACATTTGCAAGAGACCTTCGACATATTAAAGAAATAAAATATGAAGCTGAACCCAGAGAAGTGCGCATTTAGGGTCGGATCGGGAAAATTCCTTGGGTTCATGGTATCCAACCGAGGGACCGAGATCAACCCGTATTAAATCAAAGCCATAGAGGACATCACTGTGGTGGTTAACGTCAAGGTCGTTCAGAGACTGACCATGTGTATAGCCGTCCTGGGCCAGTTTATATTGAGATCCTCAGACAAAAGCAATTGATTCTTCTTGCTGTTAAAAAAGAAGAATAACTTTTCCTGGACCCTAGAATGCCAGCAAGCTTTGGAAGAACTCAAACGGTACCTATTGAGTCTACCCCTGCTGCACACTCTGAAGGCGGACGGACAATTGTACCTTTACTTGGCGTTTCGAGGTGGCGGTAAGTGGAGTCTAAGTCCAGGAGGAGGAAGATATGCAATTTCCTATTTACTATGTTAGTAGAACTCTAGGCGAGGCCAAAAAAAGGTATCCTCGCCTGGAATTATTGGCGCTCGCTTTGCTAAGCGCCTCTATAAAACTAAAGTATACTTTCAATGCCACCCCATATGTGTCGTGACCTCTTACCCGCTGAGGAACATCATGCACAAACCCGAGCTCTCGGGTCATCGAGATCAGCGGGTACAATATCAAGTATCGACACCGAACCGCCATAAAATCTCATATTTTGGCAGACTTCATGGCCGACTTTACGCCGGCCTTAATACCCGAAGTCAAAAGGGAATTACTATTAGCCTTAGGAACTAATTCGGTAATATGGACCCTTTTCACGGACGGTGCCTCGAATGCGAAGGGGTCCGGACTCGGCATCATATTGAAATTGCCTGCGGAAATGTAATTAGGCAATCTATCAAAACTGTGAAATTAACTAACGATGAGGCCGAGTATGAGGCCATTCTTGCAGGTCTAGAATTGGCTAAAAGCTTTGGGGCCGAGGTGATCGAAGCTAAGGCGACTCTCTCCACATGGTAAATCAAGTTAACGGGATGTTTGAAGTAACNGCCGACTTTACGCCGGCCTTAATACCCGAAGTCAAAAGGGAATTACTATTAGCCTTAGGAACTACTTCGGTAATATGGACCCTTTTCACGGACGGTGCCTCGAATGCGAAGGGGTCCGGACTCGGCATCATATTGAAATTGCCTGCAGGAAATGTAATTAGGCAATCTATCAAAACTGTGAAATTAACTAACAATGAGGCCGAGTATGAGGCCATTCTTGCAGGTCTAGAATTGGCTAAAAGATTTGGGGCCGAGGTGATCGAAGCTAAGGCGACTCTTTCCACGTGGTAAATCAAGTTAACGGGACGTTTGAAGTAATAGAAGAACGGATGCGAAGATACTTAGACAAACTACAGGTAACACTGCATCAATTTAGGGAATGGACCCTGCAGCACGTACCCCGAGATTAGAATGGCAAGGCCGTTGCTCTGGCTAACTTAGGGTCATCGGTCATTGCCGATGAATTCAGTTCGAGAACAGTAGTGCAACTCATGAAGTCGGTGATAGAAGAAGGCCACGCTGAAGTAAACTCAACGAATTTAACTTGGGACTGGAGGAACAAGTACATACACTACTTGAAAACCGGGAAATTGCCCTCGAATCCCAAATAATCGAGAGCCCTGCGTACCAAGGCTGCCAGATTTAGCTTGGTCGAAAGGGCGTTGTTCAGGAGAACCTTCGACGGACCTCTAGCCAGATGCTTGGGACCGGGAGAGAACGAATACACCTTGAGAAGTTCACGAAGGCACTTGCAGAAACCATTCGGGGGCAGAATCTTTGGTTCAGAAACTAATCAGGGTCGACTATTACTGGATCGAGATGGAGAAAGATGCAAAGGACTTCGTATGGAAATGCGACGACTGCAAGAGACACTCCCCGATGATCCATCAACCGGGAGAAATACTCCACTCGGTTTTGTCCCCTTGGACATTTATGACGTGGGGAATGGACATCGTCGGTCCCCTACCGAGGGAACTCGGTAAATCTCAATTCATACTATTCATGACCGATTATTTTTCCAAATGAATCGAGGCTCAAGCATTCAAAAAGGTACTGGAGAAAGAAGTCATTGACTTCATCTGGAACCACATAATATGTCGATTTGGGATACCAGCTGAGGTTGTCTGTGCTAATGGAAAATAATTCGTCGGCATGAAGGTAAATAAATTTTTTGAAGACCACAAGATTAAGAAGATACTATCAACACCTTATAACCCTAGTGGTAACAGGCAGGCAGAATCAATAAATAAGACCATACTTCAAAACCTGAAAAAGAGGTTGACCGGTGCGAAAGGGAAGTGGAAGGAGATCCTGACCTAAGTCTTATGGGCATAGCGTACGACTTCGAAATCTAGCATCGGGGTCAACCCTTTTTCATTGGTGTATGGAGCCGAAGTCATAATACCTGTCGAGGTAGGAGAACCAAGCCTCAGGTTCCAATATGTGACAGAAGAGCCGAACCGCGAGGCCATGATCACGAACCTGGAACTATTGGATGAAAGGAGGGAGGTTGCCCTGGTCTGGTTGGCCGCCCATAAACAACGAATATAAAGGTATTATAACCAAAGAGCCATCCTCCGACACTTCCAAGTCGGGGACTTGGTGTTACGGAAAGTAACTTTACACACATGGAACCCAAACGAGGGGAAGCAGGTACCGAACTGGGAAGGACTATATCAAGTTATCGGAATAACTGGCAAAGACTCGTACAAACTCGAAACGGGAAACGGTGTACAACTACCTAACAACTGGAACGCGACACACTTAAAGCGATACTACTGCTAAGGTACGAACTCAATTGCTTTTTAATCATGTTATAAATCGGACTAACATATGCAGGTAAACGGCCAAGGATGGATGTGGCTATTAGGTCTGAAACCACGAGTTGCGCTCTTTTTCCCTTGAACCGGTTTTGTCCCCAAGTGAATTTTTCAGCAAGGTTTTTAACGAGGCAACAATAAAATGTGCTAACTTTGATTCGAAAACCGGTTTCAGACCGGAGTCATCGATTGTTCGCTTCAAGTCAACAGTATCCAAGCCCTCAGGAGTTCGACCTCGAATACTGGAGCCATTACCCTCGGATTAAGGTCTTTAGAGAGGGATAAAGAAAAGTTTGTGTAGTAAAAGCTAAGGCTTGGTGGTTAAGATCCATTGTAAGGGCCAAATGATCGTATGAACTGTGCCCACGTAGCTCACTCTAGCCATGTCACATGTTTTTATGCGCTTTCGATCGTGTATCCTGCATACTAAGAATTGAAAGAAATTTTTGCTTTGCTATTACGCATTTTTTCTTCTTCGATCCCAGATCCTAGAGCCCATGGGCTACCCCTAATCAGGGACTATCGAGCCTACGGGCTACCCCTACTCGGGAACTATCGAGCCTACGGGCTACCCATACTCGGGGATTGTCGCTCGAAAAAAATTTGGACTACCCGGGTTACCGAATCCCGGAAGTACCAAACCTATTAGGCGGTGCCCAAATATAAAAGGCTACGGCCACCCTAAAAATGGCTCGGGGACGTCCGAAGCCCGTAACCAGAAAGTAAGGCCTTTACGAATATTCGAAACCTACTAAAAGGTTACCCTCGGCAAAAACATCGTCTAAAATTCACTCAAGCATATTGTAAACTTCCGGTCTCACCGAGGTTTCAAAGCTACGAGCAAAAAAAGTTGCATCGAAGTCGGGCTTCGTTTGAACCTCCGAAAAATGAACGCCCCAGAACAACATCTAATTCTATGTTAAGTATCAAAAACAAAACACGAATAGAAATTGCAAGAAGATGCTTGAAAAGTAAAGACACGATATTACCAGAAAGGGAATTTTTTTATATATATTCCAAAATATATTTACAAAGGCCCGATATAACGGCCTCAAAATAAACAAAAAAACTACATAAGGAAAAATAAAAAACTGAAAAAGTACTAAGGCATCTATGCCTGGTCTTTATCGGGGCTTGACTCATCGCCAGAACCATCGAACCCTCATAGCCTTGGACACCCTCGGGCTCGTAGAGCTCTTTTGCCTTGGCCTCAAGCCTCCTAGCTTCTTCGATCTCGGCCGATAGGTCAAAACCTCAGGTGTGGATCTCTCCGAGAGTCTCTGTTCGGGACAGCCGCTTCATATATTCAGTCTTTATCTTCAAGCGGGTCTCGGCTGCCTCCACATCGGCCTTGTACTGGACCACCATTTCCTCGGCATCAGCAGAGGTTGTGTCCAATTTAGAACTCAGTGCCGCATGTTCTCTTCGGAGAGCATTCGTTCCGCGACAGCCGAGCTCAGTTGCGCCCAGAGATTATCGTTCAACTGAGACCACTTGTCGGCTTTGTCCTTCGCCACCCGAATTTAGTTCTCGACTAATGCCAGCCCTGCCTTCGCAGCTTCCTTCTCCGAGGCTAGCAGGTCCATCCTTTCCTTCCACACTTCGGTTACAGCCTTGACCTTGTCCATCTCATCTCGCAACTGGTCGATCAGGTCTATCTTCTGTTGGACCTGCAAAGTTGTGTTGTTAGTCACCATGACTAGCTGCTCATTTTTAGCTTCAAAGACCTTTACCTTCTCAACCTGGTCGGCGTGTTTCCGCTTCAATGTAGAGGCCTCCTTCTGAGCATTTTCCAGCTCGACTTGGAGAATCAGGAGGTCTTTAAGGGCCTCGTCCTGTTGCTTACTAAGATCCATGTACATGTCCTTCTTCCGGACCTATTCTTTGAGCTCTAACTCGAGATGTCTAATTTCCAAGCGGTACCGGAGGAAGCTTTCGTGGTAAAGCACTGAAGCCTGTAAAACGATAAAATTAGTAAGAGAAGTCAAAGGAAAACCTAAGTGGGATTCATAAAGAGATACAAAAGTGTTAACTCCTTACCCTGTTCAGCGCATGTTGTGTTTTGTTGAAAAGACTTGACGTGCCCACCTCATTCATCTTTGCTTGGTCCTCCTCGGTCACCAGGCATCGGAGGTAGCTGGCTACGCCCACCGGAGAAAATAAGACTCGAGCATCCTCTACGATTGTGATAACGAACGTCCTCTTGCGCCCGGGGTCCACACTCAATGCGGGAAATTGCTTCACCGGTTTTGGGCTCGAACTCGGCTCGCCAGCTTCCGAGGGCACGTCCTTCTTCGAAATCTCCAAGTGACTCAGCCCGGAAAAATCCTCCAATGCGGGAATGTCTATGCCATCAAAAAAGGAGTTGAGGGGATCGTCTGAACCCTGCACTCCCTCACTTGACTTTACTTTGCCCGCTTGGGCCTCTTCGAGCATGGACTCGGTATAGGAGGGCGTCTCCATTATGTCAATAACACACGTCGCCTCCTTCAAAATAGGAGCCGCTTCTTGGGAGGTTGAAGCCTCCATCTCCCTCTCAGGTTCCCGAGTCAGAAGGGGATCGACCTCATGGCCCCCTTTCTCGGTCGTCGCCTGCTCCCCGGTAGGGGTCAATCCATGGGTGACGAAGATTTCATCTTCTTCGTGCTCGTCCCTGAGCCGGTAGAGAAAGTCGGGGTCCAGTACCCTGAACTTGGTATTCTTCTTGGGCTTCCGAATCCGGGTGGCCGCCCTCTTCTTCTTCTTCGTCTCGGGGTTCGGGGAACCCGAGGACTTTCTCCTCCTTTTCTTCTTCTCCTCATTCGCGGTTGCTCCGGGCTGTCCCGAAATGTAGGGCTCGACAAGCAAGGACGGGTCCTCGTCCTCATCCAGTGGACTATGTTCGGTGGTCTTAGGCAGACCTGTAAGAAAAAAGAAAAGGTTAGCACTTAATAAATTAAGAGTGTGATGATATCTATTCAAGGAAGAACCTCACCATGAGAACGGGCCTCCCATTTGCCCTTCGAAAGTTTGCGCCATGCGCGCATGGAGTATGACATCTGCTTACAAATCCCCTCGATCCACTCCTTGAATCGGGGGAATGCATCTGGAACTTGGGCAACAGTTGCACGATCACAAACATAAGCGATGAAAAAAAGAAATAAAAAGGAAGGAATGGACAATACTCACGGGGTGCGTTCCACTCCTCGGGGAATAGTAGAAACTCGGGGGGAATCAGGTCTTCGGTTTTTACCCAAACAAACCTCCCCTGCCAGCCTCGGTCTCGGTCCTCGTCAATGCTCGAGAAAAGAGCCTTGCTTGCTCGGTGAACGAACTTGACCAGTCACCCTCAGAAGATTTGGTGACTGTACAGGCGGAGTAGGTGGTCGAGGATGAACCGAGGCGACTCAGTGTTGTTCACAAAATGGCGCAGGAGGATCACAATCCTCCAGAATGACGGGTGGATTTGCCCGAGGCACACCTCTTACCTCTTGCAGAAATAAAGAACCATGGGGTCCACAGGGACGAGCGTGAAGGGGTAAGTGTAAATACTCAGATACCCATTCACGTGAGTAGTAATATCGTCGTTGGGTCCGGGGATGACCACTTGCTTGCCCTCCCACTTACAGTTCGCTCGGACTACGGGTAGGGTTTCTTTAGTGACAGAGCATATGTATCTCCATGCTCCCTCGCCTCGGTCTTGTTGACTAGAGGCCTTCTCAACCTTGAAATCATCCCTGATAGAGCAGCCCCCGGGTATGAAGCTCTTCGGGGGGGAGGGGGAGCTCTTGAGCCACCTCGGGAATAGCCACCTCAACGCCCGCGGCCGGATGAGAAGACGAGGGAGTCGCTTGTTGCGGTACAGACTTGGAAGTTTTAGCCATCGTGATCTGGAAAAATATAAAGATTTAAAGGGAAGTATGAAGACTTGAAGGAGAATTTTGAAGAAAGAGTATGAAGGTTTGAAGGTGGGATGAAGATATGAAGATTTGCGTTGGAAATCGAAAAAATGATATGAAGGTTTGAAGATCAGAGATGAAGATATGAAAGCTCATGAAGCAGGGTATGGAGATTTGAGAAAGTTAAAAGCCATTAGGAAGTTCGATGACAGCCAGCCGATGACCGACACGTGTCCGAAGTTAGAACGACGCGACTGATGGGACGTTTCAATTTACTCGTCATCTCAGTTATAACGTACGAGGGAAGAAATCGGGGTTCATCTATTCGTTTACCATCGGTCCGACAAACCTACTCTCCGTAAAACGAGGAGATATCTGTATACGGGTAAAATCGGGGACAATGCATGCCCCGATTTCTCGGTCTCTTGAGCCACCTCAGGAATAGCCACCTCAACGCCCGCGGCCGGATGAGAAGACGAGGGAGTTACTTGTTGCGGTACAGACTTGGAAGTTTTAGCCATCGTGATCTAGAAAAATATGAAGATTTAAAGGGAAGTATGAAGACTTGAAGGAGAATTTTGAAGAAAGAGTATGAAGGTTTGAAGGTGGGATGAAGATATAAAGATTTGCGTTGGAAATCGAAAAAACGATATGAAGGTTTGAAGATCAGAGATGAAGATATGAAGGCTCATGAAGCAGGGTATGGAGATTTGAGAAAGTTAAAAGTCGTTAGGAAGTTTGATGACAGCCAGCCGATGACCGACACGTGTCCGAAGTTAGAACGACGCGACTGATGGGACGTTTCGATTTACTCGTCATCTCAGTTATAACGTACGAGGGAAGAAATCGGGGTTCATCTATTCGTTTACCATCGGTCCGACAAACCTACTCTCCGTAAAACGAGGAGATATCTGTATACGGGTAAAATCGGGGACAATGCATGCCCCGATTTCTCGGTCTCTTGAGCCACCTCAGGAATAGCCACCTCAACGCCCGCGGCCGGATGAGAAGACGAGGGAGTTACTTGTTGCGGTACAGACTTGGAAGTTTTAGCCATCGTGATCTAGAAAAATATGAAGATTTAAAGGGAAGTATGAAGACTTGAAGGAGAATTTTGAAGAAAGAGTATGAAGGTTTGAAGGTGGGATGAAGATATAAAGATTTGCGTTGGAAATCGAAAAAACGATATGAAGGTTTGAAGATCAGAGATGAAGATATGAAGGCTCATGAAGCAGGGTATGGAGATTTGAGAAAGTTAAAAGTCGTTAGGAAGTTTGATGACAGCCAGCCGATGACCGACACGTGTCCGAAGTTAGAACGACGCGACTGATGGGACGTTTCGATTTACTCGTCATCTCAGTTATAACGTACGAGGGAAGAAATCGGGGTTCATCTATTCGTTTACCATCGGTCCGACAAACCTACTCTCCGTAAAACGAGGAGATATCTGTATACGGGTAAAATCGGGGACAATGCATGCCCCGATTTCTCGGTCTCTTGAGCCACCTCAGGAATAGCCACCTCAACGCCCGCGGCCGGATGAGAAGACGAGGGAGTTACTTGTTGCGGTACAGACTTGGAAGTTTTAGCCATCGTGATCTAGAAAAATATGAAGATTTAAAGGGAAGTATGAAGACTTGAAGGAGAATTTTGAAGAAAGAGTATGAAGGTTTGAAGGTGGGATGAAGATATAAAGATTTGCGTTGGAAATCGAAAAAACGATATGAAGGTTTGAAGATCAGAGATGAAGATATGAAGGCTCATGAAGCAGGGTATGGAGATTTGAGAAAGTTAAAAGTCGTTAGGAAGTTTGATGACAGCCAGCCGATGACCGACACGTGTCCGAAGTTAGAACGACGCGACTGATGGGACGTTTTGATTTACCCGTCATCTCAGTTATAACGTACGAGGGAAGAAATCGGGGTTCATCTATTCGTTTACCATCGGTCCGACAAACCTACTCTCCGTAAAACGAGGAGATATCTGTATACGGGTAAAATCGGGGACAATGCATGCCCCGATTTCTCGGTGAAGAAGGCAGAAGAAGGGCACGAACACACGAGGCGGAAGAAGGGCACGGACACACGAGGCGGAAATCGGGCTGCCAGCCTTTCGTACCGAGACCCATGAAAGGTGAACAATGTGCTCATCGTCGAGTGTGATAAAGCAACGCTCCTCGGACCCGAAACGAATTCTAAGACCTCGGAAAATATGGCAAACGGTTATGCACGACTAACAGAGGGCCGTGATATCTGTACCTAACCGGATATCATGGTGTGGATCTCGCCCGATGTCAGTTACGGACCAGTAATTAATGAGATAGGAGGATTTTTACCTCTTTTAGACCTGTATTAGGGATGAAACTCTCCTAATATATAAAAGGGAGGTTTTTCTTTGATAACACACATCGTAACACGCAAACTAAGGCAATACAAATTCATTTTTTTCCTTCTCTCTAGCTATTGCAAAGTTTTTACTTTACTGTTTGTTCTTCATTCACAATTGGCTTCAAACCGAGGGTTCGATCGAGGGCAAAACTACTGTGCAGCATAAGTCCAATTTGGGCCGCAACATTACAGTTGGTTTGGTTATTCATTTCGTCTTTAATTTATTTTTCTAACATTCTTGATTATTTGTGTTGAATCAATCCACATATCATTAAAATCGCATACAAATTTAATTGTTATCCGTTTTAAGAGTAACAGTTCCAAAGAGGTAAAGTTTAGTGGCAGAGGGGAATGATATGACTTCTCCCATTACAAAAATTATTTTATTATATGAGAATATACTGATAGCGTGTAATTTTTATACTTCTCATTTATATTAATTGAATCCAATTAAATTACTCCAATTTAGTGGAAACGATTTTACTGTTTCTTCCAAACTTCCGTCCCACTAGTCCGTGATTTCTTTATAGTTAAAATGAGTGTAAGTTGAACAGGATAGGTCTTTGTCATTGGAAGATTTGAGATCAATTTCTGAGATCTAGCCTTTCAACAACCGTATAGATAACTCCTATCATCCATGCAAAAATTGAAGTTAAAATAAGGGAAAATATACAAACAAACAAAAAAATCCTACAATGATCTTCTTGATACAAAGAAAGGTCTTGTCTATTCATAGCTTTTTTGAATGACTGTGACAAATGAGAGGATATTAGATGCAAAAAATCAAATACTTTCTCCCTTCCAATTTACATGGTAATATTTTCTTAGACATCAAATGTAAAGAAGAAAGCTTTTTAACATATATTTTTTAGGACAACGCTTTTCAATATGTATTTTTTGTCACGATCAAACACATTCTAATCCTTGGCAACTACACTTTAAATGGGCTATTACAAGAAAAAAATAGGTTAGGGAAGTTATTTCATCTCTTTTGTTAAAAAGAAAATTTACTTGAAAAAATATTTTTGGTGTTTGATTGCCATAAAATACATTTTTCCCAAAACAGNAGAAAAAAATAGGTTAGGGAAGTTATTTCATCTCTTTTGTTAAAAAGAAAATTTACTTGAAAAATATTTTTGGTGTTTGATTGCCAGAAAATACATTTTTCCCAAAACATTTTTCGTCATTCAAAAAATATACAGAAGATGGCTAGTCAATCGTCATATTTTGATATAGGAGTCGGAGAATCTCTATAGCATAGAAGCGGAGGAGTTTTATTTTTTACAAGAAGTTGAAGGAGCAGATTGATTATCACCCATTTTTCTTCCCATTTTGCCTTTACATATATAATATGATGAATATGAGCCTATGCCCTCTAAAACACGAAGTAAAACGATAATCTATCTCTCTGTACTATATTAAAAGTACGAAGGTCGTTAGCGAAATGTCGTTCGTCTTTTTTATCCTTTAAAAATAGCTTTCATATTAGACAAAGTTGTAATTTAATTATTCTCCTAATATATAGGATTCTAAAATCAAATAAAATTTTGATTATTAAATCTTTCCTTATTTGAAGTATATAGAAACTCATTTTATTTAGAACTATTGAAATTTATTATAAATAAACAACTTTGACTTTTCTAGATCCTTTTACCCATAAAAAAACGTACTCCAAAATTTAGAAAAGAAAACTAATTTGAATTAAGCTATAATTCTGTAACGACCCGGCCAGTTGTTTTAAAAGTTGTAGTCTCGTTTCCCTATTTATTACTTATTCTATACTTTATACCTGATATATGACTTGCCGGAGTAATTGGTTTAGGTCCGGTGAGGTTTTGGAATGAATTGGAATACTTAGTTTTAAGTTTTAAAGCTTAAGTTCAAATAGTAACTGGATATCGACTTGTGTGTAAACGACCCCGGAATAGAATTTTAATAATTCCAACAGTTTTATATGGTAATTTTGGACTTAGGAGCGTGTCCGTAATTTTATTTGGAAGTCCGTAGTTAAATTAGACTTGAAATGGCTAAAATAGGAATTTAAGTTTGGAAGTTTAACCGGGGAGTTGACTTTTTGATATCGAGATCGGAATCCAGTTCTGAAAATTTTTATAGCTCTATTGTGTTATTTATGACTGGTGTGCAAAATTTGAGATCAATCGGACTTGATTTGATAGGTTTCGACATTGAATGTAGAAGTTGGAAATTCTTAAGTTTCATTAAGCTTGAATTGGGGTGTGATTTGTGATTTTAGTGTTGTTTGATGTGATTTGAGGTTTCAAATAAGTTCGTATGATATTTTAGGACTTGTTGGTGTATTTGGTTGAGGTCCCGAGGGCCTCGGGTGAGTTTCGGATGGTTAACAGATCAAAAGTTGGACTTAAACAGCTGTTGCAAAAGCTGCTGCAATATTTTCTGCTAGAAATTCGGGGGCAGAAATCGAAGGCCGAAGACCGAGGCCTAGGATCGAAGGCTGAAGATCGAGGCCCAGGATCGAAGGCCGAAGGCCGAGGATAGAAGGCCCAGGATCGAGGGCCGAGGGCAGCCTGGACAGAACTGAAAGTTAAGCACGGGATTTCATCCCATTTTTTATTTTTGATAAATCGGAGCTTGGGGAGAGGCGATTTTTGGGAGACTTTCAGAGAAAAAATCGGGGTAAGTGTTCTTAACTCAATTATGGTTAGATTACCTGAATCCATTATTTGTTTTCACCATTTAATTTGTGTTATGAGATTGAAATTTTGAAAAATTTTAGAAATCTCATAGAAATGAATTTTTGAGATTTATGGTTGAACTCGTAATTGAATGGGTTGTCGAATTTTGTGAGTTTCACCGGATTCCAAGACGTGGGCCACACGGGTGCTTTTTGAGTTAAATTTGAATTTTATTGAAAAATATAGTATTTTCTTATGAAATTAATTCCTATAATTTTTGTTGACTGTATCGAATTATTTTGGCTAGATTCGAGCCATTCAGAGTTGGATATTAGGGGAAAAGGCCTACTAGTGAATTAAATTGGAGCAAGTCGAGATAAGTGACTTGTCTGACTTGAAGGTTGAATTTTTTTAAATTAAATATTATTTAAAATAAAGTATTTTACATTTAATAATTGGATGTTAAGTCAAGATGTTAAATTTGTAAAAATATTATTTTTGCTGAATATTTTGTGAAGATTTTTGTATTCATTGTAATTGGGCCGTGAGCTCCGTATTGTGAAAATAATGGATATTATTTTGCTAAATATTTGGTGAAGACTTTTGTAATTACTGTGATTGAACCGTGAGCTCCTTATTGTGGAAAAATATTCTGGTTGTTGATTTATTTTGGCAAGTTAAAATATTTGGGCACTTGAGGTGCAAATAGTGATATTGATACGCATGCGGTGGTATAAGGTCTGGGTGTTGAAACGCATGCGG
>AWOL01S0245300.1:4084-15164 GCA_000715115.1 Nicotiana otophora | reverse complement strand
ACATATTCATTTACCAATTCTTATAGAAGAAATTTTCCCAATAAATGTAACAATTAATATAAATTTATAAGACAACAAGCATATAATAATTATTATTTAATTATGAAGCAAACAATGAAAAATAACAAATTATTATGGAAATCAGGGAACAAATAGACAGTTTAATATTTAATATGCTAAATGTCAAATAATAATTAAGGCACATAATTCACGGATTCATGATATAAACGAGTATGGAATCATGCAATATAATCAATATAGGATAAGGAACACTTACCCTAATGTTTTCCCGTGCAAATTGCCCAAAAATCGTCTTACCCGAGCTCAAAAACGGGAAGGAGTTGAAAATGGGTTGAAACCCCATTTCCAGAACTTAAGTTCTGTTTCTGGGATTTTGACCCTTCGCGTTCGCGAAGGTACTCTCGCGAACGCGAAGCACAACTTTGTGCTGTCCAAAGTTTACTCTTCGCGAATGCAAGGGCTACTTCACGAACACGAAGCTTGCCTGGCTTGGCCTTCGCGAACACGAGATGCCCTTCGCGAACGCGAAGGCAATTGACCTGGCCAGGATCTTTCCCTTCGCGAACGCGTTCTCTTTGTCGCGAACGTGAAGCACAAAATGTGCCAGCCCCAATTTGCTCTTCACGAATGCGAGACTCCCCTCGCGAACGCGAAGAAGGAAACCAGAAGCAGGTTTCTGCAGTTTCCTCAAGTCCAAAAATGATCCGTTAACCATCCGAAACCAACCCGAGCCCTCGGGGCTCGAAACCAAACATGCACCCAAGTCCTAAAATATCATACAAACTTGCTCGCGTGATCAAATATCCAAAATAACACCAAGAACTACGAATCGAACACCAAATCAAAGGAAATTTTCAATAAAACTTTAAAATTAATATTTTTACAACCGGGCGTCCGAATAATGTCAAATCAACTCCGATTCTCACCAAATTTGGCAGAAAAGTCATAAATATTATAGTGGACCTATAACGGGCTCCGGAACCAAAATACGTACCCGAGGTCAATAATCCAACATCAGTAATATCTTAGAAATTATTAAGCTTTCAAGCTTTTAATATTTCATCAAAATCCCATATCTCGAGCTAGGGACCTCGGAATTTGATTCAGGGCATACGCCCAAGTCCTAAATTACGATATGGACCTAACAGAATTGTCAGAACACTGATCCGGGTTCGTTTGCTCAAAATATTGTCCAAAGTCAATTTAGTTGAGTTTTAAAGCTCTATTTCACATATTAATCCATTTGTCACATAAAACCTTTCCGAACAATTGTACGGACTGCGCACCAAGTCGAGGAATGATAAATGGTACTTTTCGAGGTCTTAGAACATAGAATTACTTATTAAATTTAAAAATGACATTTTGGGACATCACACTTTATCATTCAGAATTAAAGAAGCTGAGGGCATCTCTCAACCTCACAACGATGCTCTGGTAATTCCTATCCTATTAAATAAAGGTCAAGTTAAGCGTGTCTTAGTTGATCCAGGTAGCTCTGCGAATATCATCCGTTCTTGGGTAGTGGAGAAGCTCGGTTTACAGAATCAAGTCGTGCCCGCAGCTCGAGCCTTAAACGGCTTCAATATGGCCAGTGAAACAACTAAAGGGGAAATTATTTTTCCCGTAAATGTGGCTGGAACCATCCAAAACACCAAGTTCCACGTAATCGAAGGCGATATGATATACAATGTCCTACTCGGAAGATAATGGATCCACAATATGAGAGAAGTGCCTTCGACTCTACACCAAGTGATAAAATTCCCTACGTCGGACGGCGTGAAGACAGTGCACGGGGAGCAACATGCTGCGAAGGAAATGTTTGTGGTCGATGAGATAACACTGATACCAACGTTATCGGCCTCAGAAAGGTGGAGCACAAAAGATAAGCGAGAAACCAAATAGCAATCACAACAACCAGTCACGATCAAATCAGTGAAGTAGGAAATAGAAGATGACGGGGAAGAGATTCTGATACCTCGAGCTCTCATCGTCCCTGACGACTCCAACGCCACCAAGTCAACGATCGAAGAACTGGAGTAGGTTATATTAATCGAACATCTACCCGAGAGAAAGGTATACCTGGGAACGGGGTTGACCCCCGAACTCAGGAAAAAACTTATTCAACTTCTTATTGATAACATAGATTGTTTTGCTTGGTCCCATTTAGACATGATAGAGATCCCACCATCAATAACAACGCACCAGCTGAGTTTGGACCCTAGGTTCAAACCGCTTAAGCAAACAAGAAGACCTCAATTCGAGGTAAAACACGCATTTTTAAGAGACGAGGTAACTAAACTTCTCAAAATAGGGTCAATTCGGGAAGTAAAATATCCCGAATGGTTAGCCAATGTTGTTGTAGTCCCCAAAAAAGGGAACAAACTTAGAATGTGTGTAGATTATAAAGATCTAAACAAAGCATCCCCAAATATTCTTTTCCACTGCCTAGCATCGATCGCTTGATCGATGCCACATCCGACCACGAGATCCTCACTTTTCTCGTCGCCTATTCCGGGGTACAATCAAATTAGCATGAACCCAAATGACCAAGAAAAAACTTCATTTGTCACTAAGTATGGAACCTATTGCTATAATGTAATGCTATTCAGGCAAAATAACGCAGGGGCTACGTACCAATGCCTAGTGAATAAAATGTTCGAAGAACAAATAGGTAAATCAATGGAAGTTTATATTGATGACATGCTAGTTCAAAATTGCAGGAAACGTTCAAAATTTTAAGACAATACAACATGAAGCTCAACCCCGAGAAATGTGCTTTTGGGGTTAGATCGGGCAAGTCCTCGGGTACATGGTGTCGGATCGGGGGATCAATATCAACCCCGACAAAAATAAAGCCATCAAAGACATCACCATCGTGGATAGTGTGAAAGCAGTGCAAAGGCTAACCGGACGGATAGCTGCCTTAGGCCGATTCATTTCAAGGTCGTCATATCGAAGCCACAAATTCTTCTCTTTACTAAAAAAGAAGAGCGATTTCACCTGGACCCCAGAATGACTACAGGCACTAGAACAACTGAAGCGGTACCTATCGAGCCCACCACTACTTCACACTCCGAAGACAGATGAGAAGCTTTACTTATACTTAGCGGTATCGGAAATCGCGGTAAGTGGTGTCCTAGTTCGAGAAGACCAAGCTACGTAGTTTCCTATTTATTATATAAGTCGGACCTTAGGAGAGGCAGAGACTAGATACCCACACTTAAAGAAATTGACGCTTGCATTGATAAGCGCCTCTAGAAAGTAAAACCATACTTCCATTGTCACCCCGTATGCGCTCTAACAAATTTCCCACTTCAAAACATTTTTCACAAGCCCGAACTATCGGGCCGACTGGCCAAATGGGCCGTCGAACTCAGCGGGTATGATATTGAATATCAGCCTTGAACGACCATCAAGTCCCAAATTTTAGTAGACTTCGTGGCCGATTTCATACCGACCCTCGTACCCGAAGTTGAAAAGGAACTCTTGTTAAAATCAGGTACATCATCGGGGGTTTGGACCCTCTACACAGATGGTGCTTCAAATGTGAAGGGATCCGGGCTTGGAATCGTATTAAAACCTCTCAGAGGTGGCATTATTAGGCAATCCATCAAAACTACTAGATTAACTAACAATGAGGCCGAGTACGAGGCCATGATTACGGGTCTCGAGCTAGCTAAGAGCTTGGGAGCAGAAGTCATTGAAGCCAAATGTGAGTCTTTGCTAGTGGTGAACCAAGTGAACAAAACTTTCGAAGTTCGAGAAGATAAGATGCAGAGGTATTTGGACAAACTACAGGTAACTCTACACCGTTTCAAAAAATGGACTCTACAATATGTGCCTCTAGAACAAAACAGTGAGGCCGACGTACTCGCAAATCTGGGGTCGTCGGTTGAAGAAAATAAGATCGACTTGGGAACTGTCGTTCAACTTTTGAGATCTATAATCGATGGAGGGAATGCCGAGATAAATTCCACAAGCTTAACCTGGGATTGGAGGAATAAGTATATTGAATACTTAAAGAACGGAAAACTCCCATCGAACTCTAAAGAATCGAGGGTTCTACGAACCAAGGTTGCTCGGTTCACGTTGGTTGAAGATGGAACATTGTACAGAAGGTCGTTCGACGGACCACTGGCAGTATGCTTGGGACTAGGGGACACCGATTATGTTTTATGAGAGGTCCATGAGGGCACCTGTGAAAACCACTCTGGTGCCGAACCATTAATTCGCAAAATCATCAGAGCGGGATACTACTAGGATAGCATGGAAAAGGCCACTAAGGAGTTCGTTCATAAATGCTATAAATATCAAAGGTTTGCACCAATGATCCATCAAACCGGAGAGCAGCTTCATTCAGTCATTTCTCCATGGTCATTCATGAAATAGAGAATGGATATCGTCGGCCCTCCACCATCAGCCCCAGGTAAAGCTAAATTCATTTTGTTTATGACTAACTATTTCTCTAAATGGGTTGAAGCACAGGCGTTCAAAAATGTAAGATAGAAAGAGGTTATAGATTTCATCTGGGATCACATCGTGTGTAGATTTGGTATACTAGCAGAAATAACATGTGACAACGGTAAGAAATGTATCGGCGGTAAAGTGACAAAATTTCTCGAAGATCATAAAATACAAAGGATACTGTCAACACCATATCATCCTAGTGGGAACGGACATGCCGAATCAACGAACAAGATTATCATCCAAAACATAAAGAAAAGATTGAACAAAGCCAAAGGAAAGTGTGGAGAGATTTTTCCCGAAGTCCTTTGGGCATATCGGACAACATCTAAATCCAATACAAGAGCGACTCCATTTTCCTTAGTCTATGGCTCCGAAGCTTTAATTTCGGTCGAAGTCGTGGAACCAAGCGTAAGGTTCCAACATGTATCGGAACAATCAAACTACGAGGCAATGAATACTAGCATTGAGTTATTAGATGAAAAATGATAAGCGACACTGGTTTGAATGGCTGCACAAAAATAACAAATCAAAAGGTACTACAACAGAAGAACCAACCTCCGCCAAATCAAGACCGGGGACTTGGTCCTAAGGAAGGTCACTGTTAACACTCGAGATCCTAATGAAGGGAAGCTCGGCCCAAATTGGAAAGGACCCTATCAAGTCCTCGATATAGTCGGGAAAGGGTCTTATAAACTTGGAGCAATGGATGGAAAACCATTACCAAACAATTGGAACATATCGCTTCTCAAAGGATATTATTGTTAAGGTATGATTTTCTCTTCTCTATCGTCTATATACGTATATTCGACACTAACTCATTGCAGGAATTCGATATAAAACATCAAGACCTCTGGTTTCAAAGCACGCATTGTACTCTTTTTTCCCTTAGTTCGTCTTTTATCCCAAATGGTTTTTTTCGGGTTTGAGTAATCGCTCACTCGATCATAAAAGCCTACGGGCTAAGATATTTTGAGTTCGAGTTCGAAATAATCACTCACTCAATTATTAAAGCCTAATGGCTATCTTACTTCGAGTTCGAGTAATAACTCACTCGATCATAAAAGCCTACGGGCTAAGATGTTTTGAGTTCGAGTTCGAAACAATCACTCACTCAATTATTAAAGCCTAAGGGCTATCTTACTTCGAGTTTGAGCAATCACTTACTCGATCATAAAAGCCTACGAGCTAAGATATTTTGAGTTTGAGTTTGAAACAACCACTCACTCAATTATTAAAGCCTAAGGGATATCTTACTTCGAGTTCGAGCAATCACTCACTCGATCATAAAAGACCTACGGGCTTAGATATTTTGAGTTTGAGTTAGAAACAATCAGTCACTCAATTATTAAAGCCTAAGGGCTATCTTACTTCGAGTTCGAGCAATCACTCACTCGATCATAAAAGACCTACGGGCTTAGATATTTTGAGTTTGAGTTAGAAACAATCAGTCACTCAATTATTAAAGCCTAAGGGCTATCTTACTTCGAGTTCGAGCAATCACTCACTCGATCATAAAAGCTTACGGGCTAAGATATTTTGAGTTCGAGTTCGAAACAAACACTCACTCAATTATTAAAGCTAAGGGATATATTACTTCGAGTTTGAGCAATCACTCACTCGATCATAAAAGGCCTACGGGATACGATACATTGAGTTCGAGTTCGAAGCAATTACTCACTCATTTATTAAAGCCTAAGGGCTATCTTACTTTGAGTTCGAGCGATCACTCACTTGATCATAAAAAGCCTACAGGTTACGATACTTTAAGTTCGAGTTCGAAACGTTCACTCGACTACTAAGCCTGTGGGCTACTCTTATTTCAAGTTCGAGCAAACACTCACTCAACCATAAAGGCTACGATGGCCGAATTCGATGAAATCGCCTAAATCCTTTTGAAAACATTCGCAAGGCATGAATAAAATCTTCACAAGGCAAGAAAGCAGAAGCAAGTCAGTAAAAGAAAAAGATATTAGTATAAATATACAAAGATTGTTTACATGAATAAATGCAACATATAAGCTAAGGGATAAGCTTCTGGGTTATCATCGAGAGCAGTCTCTTCCCCACCGGGCTCCCCCCGTTATCGGACCCGCTCTTGCTACCATCATCATCATCATCATCGTCATCGCCATCAGAAGCCAAGGCTTCAATATCAGCTTCGAGTTCTTTGGCCCTTTTTATCTCTTCAGCAAGATCGAAACCTCAAGCGTGTATCTCTTCGAGGATCTCCCTCCGAGATCGATACTTAGAAAGTTAGGCAACCCAATGTGCTCGAGTGTCGGTAGTATCCACTGTCTCTCTTGCCTCCATTTGAGAAGCCTCGGCATCTGCTCGATACACAGCAATAGACTTATCCTCTATGACTTTCGATGACTCAATCACCACCTTGGCCTCAGCAAGCCTTGTTTCAAGTGCCTCGATCCTCTTGGCCTGAGCCGAACCTTTTTGCTTGATGCTTCGAAGCTGAACATCGGCCGATGAGAATTTGGCCAAGATTGTTTCTTTTTCTGCAGCCAGGCGGTCGATAGTCTCCTTCCACCGATCACATTCGACCTTGATTTGATCGACTTCTTCCCGAAGCAACCCGATCTTTTCAACCTTTTGCTGTAGCTGAGATAACGAAGGGTTAGCTTCCACAGTTGGATCAAACCCATACTCTAACAGAACGAGGCTCACGTGCTTATCTAGTTCGGCCTTTTCTTCACGGGCCTTAGCCAAATCTGCTTGGATGTCCCTTATAATCTCATCATTTTGGCCGCAAAGAAGCCGCAGGGCATCTCTCTCTCCCGAGACCTTCTGAAGGTCGACCTCACACTGGCTGAGGTCGGCTCAAAACTTGCTAATAGCCTACACAAAAGGGAAAAAATATAAGTCAGGTTTAGAAAAGAACGAAGAAACCAAGCATAGTAAAATCATTACCCGAGAAATGAAATGTTGGGCCTCTTCTAGGATAAGTAAAATGTCACTAATATCGGAGGCATCACTGACTCCAGTAAAGCAATCCCGAAAAGGATCCCCTATACTAGAACGTCCGCCCATATCGGGGGTCTTCAATTCTCGAGCTTCCTTTAACGCCTCCTCAGAAAAGGTCGGAAAGGAAGGCGAATGACCCACTATCATGGTCTCAAGAGAATCGCTCGGGATGCTCTGATCGAGACTCGGGGTATCGGAACCGGCCCTGACCAATATAGCCGTCATCGCCTCAGAAGGTCTGGCGACCTCGATAGCTTTTGCGGATCGGACCACCAAAGCCAGAGCTTCTTCTTCTTCTTCTTCTTCTTCTTCTCTCAGTCATTGGACCGAGTCCATCGGAAGAGCGATTGCCTTCCTCCTCACCCTTCGAATTTGGGGCTTGAGGTCCTCTGACCGAGCGATAGCTTTTCGCTTTTTATCTTTTCCAGTTTCAGGACCGGGGACTTGGTTCCTTCCTCACTACTCGGAGGCCTCAAAACGGCATCCTTGGTTACGCCTGCATGAAAGGAACCCAGTAACGAATGGAGAATACAAAACGTTTCGAAAAGCATGAGAATTGACCCTTACCGTGATTCTTAGACTCCCACCTACCTTTCTCTAAATCACACCAAGCGCGTTCGCCATAAGAGGAAGTCGAAGCTAACTTCCGAACCCAATCCTTGATGTCCGGTACCATTTGTGGCATCCAAGGGGCAGCTGTATATTGGAGGGAGATATCAGATAAAATCACAAAAAGATACGAAAAGCAACACCTTATGAAAATCACTTAGCATCAAAATTCCGTTCCTCAGGGAACGACATCTTCTCTTCCAGGATAAGGTCACGGGTCCTCACCCAAATATAACGGCCCATATAACCCCGATCCTTGTCTTTGTCGATGCTCGACATTAAAACTTTTGAGGCCCGATGATGGAGCCTGATTAGTCCTCGAAAGATTTGAGGCCGATACAATCGTATGAAGTGATTCAGGGTAAAATCCAGCCCCCCGGCCTTATTGGAGAAGAAGCGAAGTAAGGTTACTATGCGCTATAGAGAAGGATGAATTTGACCGAGGGCGACCTGATATCATTTGCAAAAATCAATGATGACTGGGTCGACGGGACCCAGCATGAAGGGGTAAGTATAAAAACTTAAAAATCCCTCCACATGAGTGATGACACTCTCTTCGGGAGAGAGAATTTGCAACACAACCTCGGGACCCCAGTTGTAGTCTTTCCTCACAACCTCGAGATGGCCCTCTGTTATCGAGCACATGTACATCGACAGATGCTCACATCGACCCGGAACCGACAAAGGATTTTCAACCTTAAAATTAATCTTTAGAGTATAAGGGCCAGGAACATACTCGTGGGGAGGTAGCTCCACCGGTGCCTTGTCGTCGGACGACCGTGAAGAGGAAGCTTTCTCCTTCTGGGGTACGATTTTTGAAGTTTTTCTGATTGATGTAATAGAAATAAAAGCAAATGATGATGAAAGGTTGATGGTGCCAAACGCTGATGAAGGTGGCTCTACAAGCGGCGAAATAGAGGCAGAAAGAATAAGAAAATTTGGGAGATTGAAGAGGAAAAAGTGGTATATGATAAATGGAAGGGTATTTTATAGGTTTATACCGTGGTGGTTCAGTATAAGCGGTGGCCGACCACCGTATGACGTGCATTGAATACCTTGAAAGACCATATTAATGGGACAACTATCACATACATCATGATCGAGCCCAGTGAAAACGTCAGCGTAAAATTTGATCGAGCCGTTGAAAATCATATCGCTTCTCACCATAATTCTTCCTGAGAAATGAGGGGACTATCTGTATATGGTCGAAATAGATTTCGGCCTTCGTACGTTTGATCGAGTTTGAATGATTAGCAACCGAAGTGAGACTTTGAGACGAGTTTTAAAGACAGTACAAACAAGCTTCGAGCTCCAACACCGATCGAGGAATCGGCTCGGTATCATTATCGAGCCCATGACCAAATCGAACCGCAAAGAAACGTGAAGGATGTCGGAGACGTACTGACCGATTGACACTCGCCCCGAATGTTGATATACGGGTCTACCAGGACCGTCAAAACACATATCTGGGCCCGTTTACCAAACATGTTGACCGAAGTCAACTAAAATAAACTTTTAAGGCAAAAATTCTTATTTTCATTATTTTTCAACATAAAAGCTTTCCGGAAACCTACTCGGACTGCGCATGCAAATCGAGAAGGGTAAAATGAGATTTTTAAGGCTTAAGAGCATAGATTCGAGTTCTAAAATATAAGATGACCTTTTGGGCCATCACAATCTCCACCTCTAAAACAACCGTTCGTCCTCGAACAGACATAGAAAGGTACTGGGTTGGTGAAAAAGTGGGGATATCTACTCCGCATATCGGACTTGGACTCCCAAGTAGCTGCCTCAATAGGATGCCCTCTCCACTGCACTCGAACTGAAGGGTAACTCTTTGATCTCAACTGGCGAACTTGCCGGGCTAGAATTGCCACCGGCTCCTCCTCGTAAGTCAAATCCTTGTCCAACTGGACAGAGCTGAGAGCTAACACATGGGACGGATCGCCGTGATACTTTCGAAGCATGGACACATGGAATAACGGATGAACAGCTGCTAAACTAGGTGGCAACGCAAGCCTGCAAGCCACCTCTCCTACTCTTTCCAGAATCTCAAAAGGTCTGATATACTTAGGGATCAACTTGCCCTTCTTTCAGAACCTCATTACACCCTTCATGGGTGATACTCGAAGTAACACTCTCTCTCCGACCATGAATGCAACATCACGAACTCTACGGTCGGTATAACTCTTCTACCTGGACTAAGCTGTGCGAAGTTGATCCTGAATAATCTTGATCTTATCCAAGGCATCCTGTACTAAGTCTGTGCCCAACAACCGAGCCTCTCCCGGCTCGAACCACCCAATTGGTGACCGACACCGCCTACCATATAATGCCTCATAGGGAGTCATCTAAATGCTCGGCTGGTAGCTGTTATTGTAGGCGAATTCTTCAAGGGGCGAAAACTGATCTGACGATCCTCCGAAGTCTATAACACAAGCGCGGAGCATATCCTCCAAGATCTGTATAGTATGCTCGGACTGCCCGTCCGTCTGAGGATGAAATGTTGTGCTCAACTCAACCCGTGTACCCAACTCACGCTGAACTACCCTCCAAAAGTGCGAGGTAAACTGCGTACCTCGATCAGAAATGATAGACTCGGGCACACCATGAATACGGACGATCTCACGAATATAAATCTCTGCTAACCGCTCCGAGGAATAGGTCACTGCCAAGGAATGAAGTGCGCTGACTTAGTCAACCTATCCACAATAACCCATACGACGTCGAACTTCCTTTGAGTCTGTGGGTGTCCAACAACAAAGTCCATAGTGATACGCTCCCACTTCCACTCAAGAATATCCATTTGCTAAAGCAAATCACCGGGACTCTAATGCTCATATTTTACCTGCTGGCAATTTAAGCATCGAGCTACATAGGAAACTATGTCCTTCTTCATTTGCCTCCACCAATAATGCTGCCTCAAGTACTGATACATCTTGGCGGTGCCCGGATAAATAGAATACCGGGAACTGTGGGACTCCTCAAGGATCAACTCACGATGTCCATC
>AWOL01S0245269.1:0-15524 GCA_000715115.1 Nicotiana otophora | reverse complement strand
GACTAAAAGGAAATACCGTCACATAAATTGGAACTGAATGAGTATCATTTTTGGATATACCATATTTCATCTCCTAAATATACCATGCTTGAAAGTGATATTGTGATTATGTTGATCAAGAGAGTATAAATTGTGGCGATGCTTGTATAGAACAACAAGAACAAACAAAATTAGAATTGATATTCACCAAAAAAGGTTTAAAAAATGATATGGTCCAGGAAACTTGCCAAAACACCACTAGACACTATATTGGGGAGACTCAGGAGGTTAGGTCTTCTATGTAAAGCATCNAACTTGTGGTCCAAAAAAGTTATAGATATTTGTGTGGCTATAAATCATCTCATTACGGGTAAAATGAGAAGCTTAAAGTAAAATTATTTTTAAATATAGAAGGTGTCATTCTTTTTGGGACAGACTAAAAGGAAATACCGTCACATAAATTGGAACTGAATGAGTATCATTTTTGGATATACCATATTTCATCTCCTAAATATACCATGCTTGAAAGTGATATTGTGATTATGTTGATCAAGAGAGTATAAATTGTGGCGATGCTTGTATAGAACAACAAGAACAAACAAAATTAGAATTGATATTCACCAAAAAAGGTTTAAAAAATGATATGGTCCAGGAAACTTGCCAAAACACCACTAGACACTATATTGGGGAGACTCAGGAGGTTAGGTCTTCTATGTAAAGCATCTCTTACTTTATTAATTATTTTTACTGAGACATTCCATGTTATCATATTCATGAGCCTGCAAGAATAGAAATATTTTTATATAGATTGAGATGACTGTTTTTTGCTATTGGGTTTAGTCAAGAATTTGTTTATCTTAATCTCATTTTTTTTTACCACCATCAGGTGGGCAATGGTAGCTTCGGATGTTAACTTGGTGGGTGGGGTATTAAAGAGAGTAAAGTTAAAAGTATATTAAAGGAATCAACATAAGTGTATACTATGCTGGAGCTAACTAATAAGAAGGAAACACATTGATAAATGACCTTCATTAATGCATGTTTGTGGTATATCTTTACGTTTCTCGTTCTTCTTACGTCCAAAGAGGCAAGTCCTGTTGGTTGTTTGTGGTTGGCCTGATTGCTGAATTTTCTGTAGATCTAAATGTGCTAACAGATTGACCTTTCCTGTTGAAGTGTGGTTGCTTATATACATGTCAAGGTGCTTAACTGAATCCTATCCCAGTGGATTTTTGTTTTTGAAAATTACTCTCGAGTTAGCTCTTTCATTAATACCCTCCAGTAATGTTTCGCGGATGTCTATTTTTGTCTAATGCTAAGTTGTGGTACTCAGAAAAAACTTGTCTCTCGTGTATCTTAGGCTTTAATAGCTGTACTTTAAAGAAGATTTACACCTTCTGATCTTGACATGAACCCACTTTGTTCTAATGCTTAGTTGAGGATCATCCTTGACCCCTAGCCGTGCATCTTTTGTTGTAAAGTTTATCTATTTGCAGATACGTATAAGTCCAATCCTATGCCTGTTTTCATATACTTGACAAGTATTTTCAGTCAGGATTGTGGTGTTAAAAATTCATATATTTGCTTTTTTAGTTGCTGAAACTTTTCTTTATGTAACAGAAAAGAAGATGGACGAGACTCCAAAGAAAAGCGTCTGCGCGTGTGCCATATTGTGAGTTTGTAAGTGATTCGGTTTAATTTTGTGATATTCTTGGGTTTACACCGCTGCTGTGATGTTCAGTTAATAGAGTCAATAATTGAAACAGTTTGATAGCTCATTATTACTTGTTTGTTGAACAGCATTTCAGTGTAACAGCGTCTATTTGTTTTCATGAATTTGGTAGGTGTAAATTTTGTAATTGCAGATTTTTATACACAAATACAGAGCAAGGCTGGATTACATGCAGAAGGATTCTAGCCAGTTCTTGTTATTCAACTCCTGGTCATTATTATTTGACGTAGACCGTTTAATGGTTGCGGTTAAAACACTTCAGAACTTATTCTGCCTCCTAGACTAGGATAGTTTTTAGTGTATTTCAAATAATTCATCGTAAAAAGCAGTTTAACATGCTCCATTTGTCCCCCACACAAATGCTAAAAAAAGTTTATTTTCCAATGAAAGTGCTTACTAACTGACCGAATGAGCTACGGGCCTTTATTGAGAACCACCTATAAAAGAAGCCTTCTCAAGAAACTTCATACTGTAGTAAACAGCTAGAGGAACGACAAAAAGAGGTGAAAACTTTAGCCTTAATATTGTTTCAGTACCATATATTTTCACAAGCTGCAATCCCATGAAGCTGTACATCCCTTGTTCAGCATTTGGATCAGCTCTTTTGCATCGGACATATTAATTGTCCTATTTGTCATCGCTTCAGCAATCAAACCCACAAACTGAATTGGGACTGTATGGCCGTGAAACATAGCATCCGAGGAACTAATTGCCACAATAGCAACACGTGCTTCTTTTACTGCACATTAAGCCCTTCATTTGTAAAGAGATTACCTTTTGATTTTGTTAAAAAGTTTAGTAAGACCATTCATGTCAAGCTCCATCTAAATACCCATTATTCTAACATTCAGCATTAAAGCACTAGGCATTCCAATTTCCATCCTTTAAATTCCCAAGTTGATACCATATTTTCCCGATCGCTAGGATTTTGATATAAATATTCAACTTCTTAAAGACCTGCTTTTGCACTTGGGAACTTGCAGTTTCACGAGTTATTTATTTATGTTGCATTCGCCCATATTTGGTTTCTAAGTACCAAGTAGTGCTAGGCTTTTAATAAAGACAACGTAATATGTGAAAGGACTTAATAGAAATGTATAAACTTATATGTATTATATATTAAGAGTAATTGAGCTCTTACAATAGAGCTTAAAATAATGGAAGGTATCCAAATTGTGATATTTTACTCCCTTTAGGCATATGTTCTATTGATCTGTTTTGATTGAGAAATTGGAAACAAATGAAAGGAGTAGTTTAGGAGGGAATCTATTACTTATTGAGATAATGATTATTTCTAGGAAGAGGAAGGAGGGGAATGAAAGTGAATAACAGTAACTTTTGTCTCTGCCAGTGAAACATTTTTTAATAAAATATTGGGAAATTGATTTCTAAATTTCGCTCATTAGCAAAATGATCGAATTCCTCTAATTGTTGAAGACATAAGGTCCAAGTGCAAAAATTAATGGGCTGAAAAATAATTCAGGGAGTGCAAAAATAATGGGCAAAGATAACTTTTAGTCTGTGGCAGAAATTGTTTATATCCAGTAGCCGGCAAAATGAATAAAATTCGTATATTTTTATATATATTATACAGAAATGTGTATATATATTTTTTTCGATTATTATTTTAAGGACGGTTATATAGTTTTATTTTTCAAAAAATATAAAAAATCTTCACTTCGTGAACCAAAAGAAATTAGAAACAAAGGTACCAAAAGTGTTGAATGCCTATCAAACGGTATCAATCTTTCTTTATACAAAAACAAGATAGTTTTTGATTCTCTCAATACCGAAGTACCATAGAATCAGTGAATCCCTTTTTTTCTCACCTCAGAAGGTTGAGAAAGGAAGGAAAAAAAGAAGAAAAGAACTAGTTTGGAACTTCCATTCCTAATAACACAAGGCTGAGGCAAGTCATGACAATACTAGATTCTGAACATTTGCTTCACTAGTTATTCTGATAAGCTACACCAATTAGCATTTATGACTTCTCGTCCCTCCAAGGAAAATATGGCCAAAATCTGCCTGTCAATATGCACATTGTGAAACATTTGTTAAAGAAATAATCACATTGTAGGCTAAAGGCATTAGATATTGTAACATATCAATGACTTTACAAAAAGTTCATTTTCTTAGATTCCTCAATATGTTAGAAACACTATCCACAACCTAAATATGTGTCATCAGCCTGAGAAACTGAGGACACTAATTACAGCGCGTGCTGGGAGAAAAATCACTTGAGCATGTCAAAAGAAAAAATGTTAGTAAACCTGCTTGACACTTCTGCAAGAAGTAGCTAAAAAAGAGAATGTTTGAAGTTTGTTAATGGAGAAGATTTATCTATTTCATGACAAGGAGGGTAGATATAAAATGCCATGTGATAAGCTCATCATATTCAAGCCAAACCAAGGCAAAAAGCCCTTTACATAATAGCCTTTTGATTAATAAGCCTTCCTATACTCAATCATAGATGTAAAAACAACATAAATAAATAGTCGACTCAAGAGCAGCCCGGTGCACAAAGCATTCTGCGGGATCCGGGGAAGGGCCGCACCCCAAGCATCAGTGGCTGATTTCACGCCTCGAACCCGTGACCTATAGGTCATACGGAGACAACTTGACCACGTTCCAAGACTCGCCTTCAAGTCGACTCAAAGTACTTCAATTTTATCTGGAGAAAAATGCTCTGCAACTGGGGTTTAGTCCTTGAATGGGTCATGATCTTAATACTGTAATATTTCCTACTTGTTTGTTGGAAATGCATTTCGATTCCAACAACTCTTTTACCTTTTGGCCTCTTTAGAAACATCATCTGTTTCGCTTACTCCTAATCCGCCATAGCAGCATGTAGAAGCAAGTCTAAACATTCGTAGACTGTGAATAACAACAGGCATAAACTTCTTGTTCTTACCAAATGCGACGATTGAATAAAGATATCAAAATGAACTTCCTTCCACAAGTCAGTATTTTTTCTCAAAAAGTTGATACTGCGTTTCAAGAATTGATACTTTCTGAAGACAGTACTCCATAAACAATAACTATGAAGGGCAAAATGAATATCCACACACCAGATAGACTGCTTCCAGATTTCCAAAATAGACCAACAACATCAGGCTCAATAAATATCCATACTACACTCATGCATAGAGCTGCTTTAAGACAAACAAACACTAAAAGTGTCGACAAAACCACGAGAATTTTCTATTAGCACTAAAGGCTGAGCACAGCACAGTTCCGAAAGATAATTTTCTGTTGTGAAGCAAAGGGTCATTACGGGAACACCAACTAAGATGCAGAAAAGACTCTCACCACTTGAAGAAGGAATGCCAGCAATCAGATGCGTAACACTTGTAGGAAAAGCACCAACTTTCTCTCTTTTCTTTCCCCAAAGTAGAAAGTGACAATCTGTTACTGCTGCTCCTCAAGAAGATTGAATTGAATAGAGGATTGTCTACTTCCTCATTTGATTCTTTTTACAGCATTTAAGGGTACTTATTCTGCATCTTACAGTTATATAACATCCCTATTTTTGACAGCTCTATTTATATTGACGTAATACAAGCCATTTATGGAGCTATCCATACGCAAAACGGCTGATTTTTCTGGCCACCAGCTGTCATAGCTGCAGTGTTATGGTTTTCTTGAATCATGTGATGAATTGGCCGAATAAAAGATTGAAAAGCTCTACTTCACCCTCCCCTCAACCCCCAACCAGAAAAAACTAGAGCAAAATTTTGGGATCTCCTTAGGCTGGATATATTGAAATTGCAATTGACTGCCGGAATTTCCTTACTTGTACAAACACAAAGACGTGAATTAATCCGAAGCCTTAAATACTAGTAGAAGAGAAAATTGTGCATGTTTATGTGATTATCATGTCTATTTCAGCAAACAAGATATAAGCACACCACTCAGATAAAGGGCAAATGAATAATAAAAAGATGGCTTTTAGTAACTTATATTCGATAGATGTCCTAAAATAACTGAAAACTATTCAGCAAAAACCTAGCTGAGCTCTTTTATCTGAAAGTTGTACTAGTGTCCCGATCCTTGAGAATCTTCTGGGGGAGATAGATGCTGTTGTTGTTGCTGATTTTGCTGCTGCTGCTGCTGTTGATTGTGAATTCTAGCCTGGTATATCTGGCTCAAGGCTTGAGAGTTCAAAACCCCTATATGACCCCTATCTTGAGATAATCCAAGTTCCAAACCTGGCAATTGCTGGCTATTACTGGAACCCAAAATTGAAGTAAAACTCATAGGATTCATATTAGTGGCTGCAGGCAGATCAAATCCAGGAAAGCCAATCTTTTGTAGGTAATAATTGGAACTTTCACTGACCAAATTGGTGCTTGAACTAGTGAAAACAGGAGAAGGTGCGGGCCATATTCCTTCTGTGGCCAAATGGGGTCTTCCAAAATTCCCACACATCATTGGCCAACTGGTCCTAGTACTACTACTACTACTAATACTAGCGGACCCGACTGTGTTCGCTCCCAATTCATCCATTTTTTGATGCAAACCAGCAGATACAGAGATCCCCTGTTGGGAAACAGAGGGGCCAGCGGCTGCTGCAGCTAAAGCCGAGGCAGGGATGGTTCCAGTACCAGTAGCGGCAAATATGGAGGGCTCGGCTTGCTGCAGCAGCCACTGGATTGTCTCTCCATCAGATTTATGACCTAATTCGCGGGTGAGTTGGAAAATCCTTGCGGCGCAGAGAGCAGGCATACGTATCCTCCTCCCTCTGCCTTCAACTTTTGTGTGTCTATCTTTTCTTTTAGGAACCAATTGCTGCTGCTTCTTGATTTCATCATCTTTTATTTGATCATGAACAGGCTTATTGTACTCAACCATAGTATTGTTGTTGCTGTTGTTAATATTGCTAATATTGATAGCGTTAGACTGCGCTGCCGGCTGCTTGGGATCCATGAACAAACTCGATGGGTTTAACTATTTAAAAGATGTTTGTTTCCTACTAAAAGGAAAAGGCAGATATGTTTGATATTTTCAGAGTGTTGTTTGTGTGTCCTGTTTGAGATGAGAGAAGAAGGTAACCTCACAAAACAGACAAAAAAGAAAAAGAAAGGAAAGTCCCAATGTTCTGATCATTTCAGGAGGTTTTCACTGTCAATCAGTGAGAAAAAGTGAAAGACTGAAACTTTGCTCTTTCAATTCTTCATAAATATTTTTTGCTCAACCAATTTTTTTTAATTTGTTTTTGCTCATCCACTTCCTCGGTCAAATTCCATGGAAAGACGGCAATTTTGGCAATTTCTGTAGGCAGGTAATATTGTAAATATCAAGAAGAATGTATACTTATGCTGTGGTTTTGTCTATTTCAATTATTAAAGTCCTAACGCGCATAACTACATCGCATTATAATAGTTGACATTCTAGTATACTAATACTTAGTTACGTGGATCCGGTATTTAAATTTGATAAACTCAACTTTCAAGATTTTTAATATTGAACTCATTATATTTTTAATTTTAATAAATTTTTACATATAAATTTTTGTCCCGGATCGAAAATTATAGATTCAATTGAACAATTACTTCAACACTACATTCGCCCCTCGGGAATAATAGAATGCGTGATTTGAGGTGCACACATCATGCACATACATGTGTAGGGTGGAGATGCCTGGGTTTATTTTTAGAATATGGTAGCTTTTGATCCACTCCTATGCAGTCCCATTCATATCATTATTATTAATTAATTATACCCTTACTTACTCCCACATTTATACACAAGATTGTCAAAAAAAAATTCAATCACAAAATTTTAATTTTTTTTCCAAGTAAAATGCATGGACAAACACAACTTCAACTTTCAAAAATTATTTTTCAATACGACTTCAAAAATTATTTTTTTCAAGTTTCACCAAAATCTATGTCCAAACGCTAGCAAAGACAATGGACTTCTCTTGAACACTCCATGTCAAAATTAGATGCCCGAATTTCTATGATACTAGTATCTATAACACAAGGTGATTTAAATATTTATTTATATGAAGGAACAATAAATTTAATTAATGAGAGAAATTTTATATATAATACTACAATATTTATCTAAATGCCGAAAAATATTGTTAGATTAGCATAATACGTGAATTCAAAATGAAAGGATATCATCATAACTTAAATAAATGATCAATTTTAGTCATGTTATGTAGATAGTTATGTGTTATAGTTTAAAGGTATCTAATATGATAGTATCTTATAGAATACTTCTTTATAGACGGTGTTTTTTTTTGTATATGTTTTCTTCTAATGCTTTGGTTACTCTGCGATAACCAGAACTCTTGTTATCGATATTGATATCTCTCTTGAAAGTGCAACATATAATTATTCATATAAGAAAACATATTGTGGTAAATATAGTTCAATATTTAGGATGTTTGTCCATGTGCTTTATTTATTATAATTATAAAAACATAAACATACTGAAAATTATTTTCATACAAATTTGAAAGGATATTCTTTAGTTTCGGAAGACGAAAGTTGAATTCGGTGATAAACACAAACTTGAAAACACATTGATCAGTATCATAAGTTATGCGTGTATGACGTTATTGTTAGAACTTCTATATACCATATGTGTACTATTACATAAGCTATTCATCAGATCTAAGTTTTCAGTAGCATGACATGCATATTTTTCTTCAAAATCAACCTATATACAATGGAAGATCAATTTTAACTTAGTCTATTATGTATATATGGTGACACTAACATACATAAGAAATAATAAACTTGACAACAAACATGTATAGTAGAAGGCCATTTGGTATTAAAGTATTTAAGTATTCTTCTTGGTAGTTGTTGTTGGTATCATCTTCTGCTGAGTCAAAACTAAAAAATATTTTATTTTTACCATAAAACTCAGCAATCAACCTTTTAATTGATCAACATATTTATTTCTGCTAGCTAAGATAGCTCTTTAATTTTTATCATGTTATTTGCATAAATTGCGTTTTAATCTAATAATGAAAATATTTTCCTTATTAAATGCACTAATATTGCCATTGGGGTTGATAATCAAGTGATCTAGAAGAACCAAATCATCTTTTATTGGATGCTCTTCTTCGTTTATGACACAAAGCAAGAAGTCACTGAACGTTGGATATGTTCTTACTTTTATATTTACTTTTCATTTGAGGTCATAAGTATAATTTTGACAAGCTAGCTTTTACAGTTTCTGCTTTGGTCAATTTTGGAACTAATGATCGTACTTGACAGAAATCACCTCCCAAACTTTTACTTTCCCACTAAACGGTCCATCGATATGTAATATATCTCTAAAACTCTGGGCGATTGTTTCGATTGTTTGACGCTTAGCCAAAAGCGCTTCATCCCATATTATCACTTTTTCTTTCCTTATAAATTTAGCACTATTGCTCTGATTTGATATATTTGTGATAGTTATTTCAGTTATTTGAAGAGGTATATCAAATCTAAAGTGAGTTGTATGACCTCATAATAAAATCGTTATTGGTACACCACTTGTTCTTGTTGTTAATAATATCATGCCTATTGATATGACATTTAAAAGTAATGCATGACATATGAATATTATTTCGATTCCGTCGAAGGCATCTACAAAGGATAATCCCGCTATACCAGAGTCATTTTTTTATAATATAGTCTTGAAAACTTATTCTTGTTCAGGATTTAGTTTTGATTGTGCTTTCTCAAACACTTGTATGGCCTTCTTAATATCATACTAATCTTTTTTTACTTTGTGATCTATTTTTTTTTAAATATCTAACACTCTTTTTATGGAATAAATTTATGCACCCGATGTTTTTTTTTTTAACTTGAAAAATAAATTTACTCATATGATGAATTTTAAAAATAATTTAATTGGATTCTCTTGCTAAATATTTAATTAAAAGATTTAATTATCTGGTTTTAACATAAAATATAATTTATTTTCTGTTGATTTAGATTCTTAATATTAGTTCATCTCATGTTTGAATATTTAACCGTGATTATAATTTTATCCATCATAAATTTTAATTTTAAAGAGTAAAAAGATGGATGACATTCCACTTTTAGATCTTTATATTTGCTAAATCATTAGTGGTATTGGCTCTTACCAATCTTTTTATTTCTTTTCTCACACATTTATATTCTTAAATTTTTTCTTAGTTGTTCTTTAATAATTGGGTATATTTTTATATATTACACGAAAAATTATTAATAATAAAATATTATTTGAGTAGGAAAACAGTTCAAATATAATATAATAATATATTGTCTTGGGGATGTTTTCTCAATTTCAAAGCTTTATGCAGTCCGTTTAGCATTACTTATATTTTTTTTGATATTAAATATTATAGAGTGATAATGTATTACCAATACGGAGGATTTTTATGAAATTGATTTTATTAAACATTCCTACATATTTTTAATAAGAATTCAATAGACAAGATTGTATTAATTTTAAAATTTTAAATATTAAAAAATTAACATATAAATTATTATAGCCCCAAAAAATAAGTTATTACAGTTATGTTATTTCCCTATGAGTTCTTCTATTTAATATTTTAGGGCTATTTTGGTCTATCAATATTATATTCGTGCTTTTATAATAATATATAGGCTCTCCTGTTTCTAAATGGATTTGGATAATATAATACGTTTTCAAATTAAATTAGTAATAGGAATTTCTTCAGAAGTATATCCTAAAAGTAATAGGATTACAAGGCTAATATCTATACCCGAAAATAATTATACTAATAGGATTCCTAAAGATAATCATGTAGGATTTCTAACGGGGGATTTGTATCTATACCCAGTTTTTGGGTCATATTTTAACTTATACTCGCTTTGCAAATAAAATTGCAAGCGTACCCACTTTTTGGGTAACTTCAGACATACGGGCCTGAAGTAGCAAAAATTTATGTCTGAAGTTTGAACTTTAGAATGTTTTGCCTAAAGTGTAGCCTTATCAAAGCAAAACTTCAGATATTTTTGCCTGAAGTTTGGCCTGACTTGCAAAGGCAATCACGTAAACTTCAGTTCATAGTGCAATGGCAAATTTCAGTTCAATAAAACTATAACATGTTTTGGCTGAAGTTTTTGTTTTGTAATTGCTGAACTTCAGTATTGTAGGAGCTGGAATTTTGTTTTGTAATTGCTGAACTTCATCATTCTAAGAGCTGAAGTTTTGTTTTGTAATTGCTGAACTTCAATATTCTAGGAGCTGAAGTTTTGTTTGAACTTCAGCATTCTAGGAGCTGAAGTTTTTGTTTTATATTTGCTAAACTTCAACAATCTTAGAGCTGAAGTTGTGTTCTGCCTTTCTTTGATGTTAGATGGCTTTAACATATAACTTAAGCCAATTTGTGCTAAAGTTTTAACTGATTTTTTTGATAATGTTCTGAAGTTATCTTTCCTAACTTTTATTTTTCAGTTCTACAGTACTTTTCCGTCATTTTTTCCTGTAGATGATATCATAAAGAAAGGGGTAAACTAATTCTAAGAGATCGCGAAAGCAACTATTGTGTATAATGAATTTCACATGCATGTGTCATTCTTGTGGCATGTAACTTGGAAGAGAGGACATATAGTAGCCAGTTACTGTTGTGTAACGACCCGACCAGTCGTTCCGAAAGTTATAGCCCTATTTTTCTCATTCCTGCTTCTTTATGTGTTGTTCAACGGTGTTGAGTTGTATCGAGTTGGTAGGTTTGGGTCCGAAATAGTTTTGGAGTGAAATGAGACACGTAGTCCCTTAGTTAGAAAGCTAAGTTAGAAAAGTCATCCGGAAGTTGACTTATGAATAAACGAACTTATTGGGTGATTTTAGACTTAGGAGTGAGTCCGGAATGTAATTTGGAGATCCGTGGTAGAATTAGGCTTGAATTGGCAAAAGTTAAAAATTTGGCGATTTTGGTCGGTGGTGGAAAATTAGGTATCGGGGTCGGAATGGAATTCCGGAAGTTGGAGTAGGTTCATAGTGTCATTTGTGATATGTGTGCAAAATTTGAGGTCATTTGGACGTGGTTTGATAGGTTTCAGCGTCGTTGGTGAATTTTGAAAGTTTAGAAGTTCTTAGGCTTGAATTCGAGGCTGATTTGGTGTTTTGGTGTTGTTTTGGGTGTTTCGGAGGTTCAACTAAGTTCAGAAAGTTATATATGACTTGTTGGAATTATTGGTTGAGGTCCCGAGGGCCTCGGGTGAGTTTCGGATAGGTTTGGGTTGTGTTGCGCTAGTTTTTTTTATGTTTTGACGTCGTTTCTTCAAGCATAAATGATATCATATTGAAAAATATGAGCTTCGGTTTTCTTTTTGATTGAAGCATTAGATCCGTATCGTAATTACGGACCCGTAGGAAAAAGAATCGTCGAATTTAGACATCGTATGAGGATTTTATGGTCATTTTACTAAGAATTAGGTTGCCAGATTTTTCAGATTAATTACGAAATTGCCACTAACGTGTATTTAAAAATCTGCACTATTTGCAAATATTAAAACCTACATATCTCCTTCATTATAAGGTCAAATTGAGTGATTCAAAAGCCTAACTTGACTAAAATTTCACAAGAAATCCATTGGAGGCATAAAAATCGAGTTTCGGAATCGTTTGTTACGAGAAACGAGGCAGAATAATTGGCAGAAAAATATATAAAATAAAGGTTTGTTCATTCGGTCATATTTTGAATTGGGGAGCTCGGATTTGGGCGATTTTGGAGGTGAATTTCACCATAGGGATTGGGGTAAGTGTTCTCTACTCGGTTTTGGTTATATTTCATGAATCCATCTTCGTTTTTGGGATTTGATTGATGATTTCAAAGTGAAATTGAGAGAGTTGGGGCTTGAGTTTTGGAGAGTTTTAGATAGGGATTTAAGGGACCAAACGGAGTCCGATTTTGATAAATTTTATATGGTTAGACTCGGGAGAGGACGAGGGTTCTAATTCTGCCATTTTTGACTGGTTTCGAGATGTGGTTCCGGGGCCCGGGTTTTGGCCGATTTCGGACTTTTGGCATATTTTGTAGTTTTTATTGTGAAATTCGATTCTTTAGAACATGTTGATAGTAGTATTCTGATTTTGGTTAGATTAGGAGCTTTTAGAGACCGAACCCAGAGACGAGGGTATCCCAGAGTAGGATTTTACGTTGTTGAAGTAAGTAACAGTTTTAACTCTGGCTTTGAGGGTATAAACCCGGAGAATTTGACATCACATGATTGTTTGGAGATGATACCCACGCTAGGTGACGGGCGTGTAGGTGTATACCTCGAGGGATTGAGACTTGGTCCGTCTCGTGAGACTATGAGGTCTAATAACCACTATCTGTGTTTATGCATTTACTTGTTTGTGAACTTATCTGCCTTCACATTATAGATTATGTTTAAGCTTCATTCATGCTCACGTTATTTGTACTCTGTCATATAAATTATTGTACATGTTTACCTCAGTCTCTATTATTTTGCTGATATGCTGTGATACTTGGCGTGGGCTGTGTTTCCCTTATTTGTTGATGATGGTGAGGCTAGAGAGGTACATGACTGAGTGAGGCTGATGGCCTGTTGTGAGGTATTTGATTGAGGCATGTGAGTTGTCCGTGCGGATCCGGGTATTGATACCATAGCGCGTGAGTTATCCGCGTAACACGTGAGTTGACCGTGCAGATCCATGGATTTATATTATGGCACGTGAGTTGTCCGTGCATCACGTGAGTTATCCGTGCTTAGCGCTTGGGCTTTGGGAGCCCCTCCGGAGTCTGTACACACCCCCAGTGAGCGCAAAGTGTTGAGTGTTGAGTGCTGAGTGCGAGTGATGAGTGATGGAGTGACACTGCTGTGAAGTTGTATTTATTTGTGCTGTTGCTGCATTTATCTGTTAAACTTCCTTGTGGCATTTACTGAGTTATGGAATTTACCTGTTTATTTCTATTTATTTTTAAATTGTAAAAATAAATAATTGGACTGTTTTACTTAGCTCATCACTATTGCTCAGTTCCTTAATTATTTCTAATATTTGATGAGGTGGTTGTACTCATACTACACCCTGCACTTTATGTGCCGATCCAGGTGAGTTAGAGCGCGACGATCGTTGAGTTCAAACCGGCTATCTGTGGAAATTGCAAGGTAGCTGCTAGCGTCCGCAGGACCTTGTTACTCCTTTTGTCATTTCTTCTTTTGGACAGTTAGATAGTTTATATATCTTAGTTTATAGTTTTAGACGCTCATGACTTAGTGACACCCCGATGTTTGGGGATTGTTTCCGTATTTTTTTATATTATATTTAGAGTTGATTTAGTTTATGAAAAATTTAAATAATGAAATATTTTATTAAATTCTTATAATCGGTTTAGTAGTAATATTTTGGGAAGTGGGCTTGCCTTGTAACACGATAAGCGCCATCACGATCATGGTTAAATTTTGGGTCGTGACATGTTGTATGTTTAAGAAGGATGGATCAGGAAAAGACACAAATCACACATACTTTAACCAACTTGTGGAGTTTTTCATTCAACATAAAATATGGTAGTTGATAAGATTTAATAAAAACTTTACAGATCCAATCAATAATACTTATACAAAGTCTCATGTGTTTGAGAGAGAAAAGAAGAAGAGGAAAAGAAGAGGAGGAAGAAAGGAGCGCATAGGTTAGGAGGAAGAAGAAGAGACGTCTGAAGTTGTCATAATTGTGGTATAGATTAAAGAATTTTAAAAATATGGGTATATGTTAAATAGGGGCGACCAAATAGGGCGCCCCGTGCAATTTTTACATTTCTAACATGTAGTATTATGTCCTAAAACTAATAGGATTATAAGGTTAATGTCTAGAATTTCGATTATTATGCTTAATATTAAAAGGTTATTTTTGTAATCCAATATTTTATTCATACATTTATAATAATGCAATAATAATATCTTTACATTTCCAGCTGAACTTAAGCAAAAACATAGCAGTAATAATAATGCGAATAATATGTGAAATCTAAACACTGCTCATTCATGTCCCAGTCCAGTTGTTGTTCATCTATTTGAGTACTGAAAAGGTACACAACATTCCAAATACGACGCGGAGTTGACATTATTGGTGTAAGTGCTTCATTGCAAATTATCGTATTTGTATTTGTCGGTCAAATCAATATTGCTTTCCATTATGGAGACAAAAATAAATAAAAAATAAAAACAAATCCAAGATCCAACCCTTGGCCTTTTTCTAAAGCCAACTCTCTTCAATTGCCACTTTCCTGGAAGTGATTTTTCTTTTTCCTTCTTTTTTCTATTTCTGTCATTGTAGAGAGAGATAATATTGGTGTGTTTGAGCCTTGAAAGGCACGTAACTAGAAGTTTTAATAGTTGATTGATCATTTAAGGTTAAAAAAGGTTCAACAGGATCAAAGGTAAAAACGTACGGCGAAAGTAATATTAAACGAAAAGTCCAATAGATAGACAAAATTGTTCTATTTCTGATAGTATAAGGAAAATTTAACGCGCTTCCCTTAAAGATACTGTAATTTTCTTGTCATGGATAGATTCTATATATTATTACGACAAGTGAAGTTATCCAAGTAAGGAGAAAACACTTATGCTCTGAAGATTTATTACAAATGACGTCTATTTTAACCCCTTTTTCAATTTTCAAATGTTAGCGAGTATCATCACAGTTCTAAATGTTAGCATGTTCGACCAAGTTTGCTATAACACATGGAATTAGAATTTTAATGATCGCTTTCACATTTCGTTAGACCTAAAATTGGACTAATGTGTATTAGTAGAGGTGTTGGCTGGGAGCTTGGAGGAGCAGTGGCGACGTGAGCACTATGTGGTCAGCGACAGCAGACTGTATT
>AWOL01S0245267.1:0-32948 GCA_000715115.1 Nicotiana otophora | reverse complement strand
TCTTTAATGGATGCAGGTGGTTCCATAGCAGGTGGTATTGATCAGTGATAGCAGCACACCCTCCCCTCAGCTGATTTGGTGAGCCCCACTTCATTTCGGGGTCCTGTATCTTCTATCCTTTGTATATAGCATTTTGAGGTATAGCCGGGGCCTTGTTGCCGGCACTGTTATAACACTCTTTCGTTCCTGTTAGAGGCTCCGTATACATGTTGTGGGTTGTGTCTGTTTTGGGAAAGTTTAAACTAAAAATGTTGTAATTTTATCATCTGTTCCACTTTAACTATGATTGCACAATGTACTGTTTTGAAAACTTGTTAATGACGTAACTAATGGAAATGAACCGATGTTGTTCACATGACTTCTTATTGACTTATTAATGAACTGTATTCTTCTCTTTATTTGTGGGTGAGTTGGGTAGACGACACTGTGCAGGATTGCTCGACCGAGGTAACTCTGTTGAGCGCCGGTCGCTCTCCCCGAGGTCGGGGCGTGACAAATTCACCTCGTTAGGAGATTGGTGAAGCTGTATAGAGAGAGGAAGAGGGACCTGCATATGATGTTCATCGATCTAGAAAAAACATATGACAAAGTCCCGAGGGGGGTCTTATGGAGATGTCTGGAGGGTAGAGGTGTTCCTGTAGCTTACATTAGGGTGATTAAGGACATGTATGATGAAGCTAAGACTCAGGTAAAGATAGTGGGTGGGGACTCAGAACACTTCCAAGTTGAGATGGGGTTGCATCATGGATCAACTCTTAGTCCTTTTTATTTGCCTTGGCGATGGACATTTTGGCGCGTCACATTCAAGGGATGGTGCCATGGTTCATGTTGTTTGCTGATGACATAGTACTGATTGACGAGACGCGATGTGGGGTTAACACAAGGTTGGAGGTTTAGAGACAGACCCTAGAGTCAAAAGGATTCAAGTTGAGCAGGACCAAGACAGAATACTTGGAGTGCAAGTTCAACGACGTGACTCATGAGGCGGATGTGGACGTGAAGCTTGATTCACACGTCATCCCTAAGAAAGCTAGTTTTATGTACCTTGGGTCAGTAATCTAAGATAATGGGGAGATTGATGATGACGTCACATATCGTATTGGAGCGAGGTGGATGAAATGGAGGCTTGCATTCGGTGTTTTGTGTGACAAGAATATACGTCCGAGACTTAAATGTAAGTTCTACAGAACAATGATTAGACCGACTATGTTGTATGGGGTAGAGTGTTGGCGTGTAAAGGAATTCCACGTCCAGAAGATGAAAGTGGTGGAAATGAGAATGGTGAGATGGATGTGTCATACCAGGAGAGATAAGATTAGAGGAAAGAAGATATTGGAGACAAATGGGAGTGGTCTTCGTGGAGGACAAGATGCGGGAAGTGAGGTTGAGATAGTTCGGGCATGTGAACAGAGGGGACACAGTTTCCCTAGTTAGTAGTTGCGAGAGGTTGGCCGTGGTGGGTATGAGGAGAGGTAGAGGTAGGCCAAATAAGTTGTGGGAAGAGGTGATTAGGTAGGACTTGGCACAACTTCAGCTAACCGAGGACATGACCCTTGGTAGGAGGGTGTGAAGATCGAGGATTAGGGCAGAAGGTTAGTAGGTAGTTGAGCATTTTTCTTTGCCATACCATTAGCATTATTGATCTTGTATTCCCTTATGCTTAGTTTTCTATTACTACATGTTCTGTTTTTTTACTACTGTCTCTAGGCTTGCCTCTTTCGCTTCGATTTATCTAGTATCATGTTGTTGGTATTGCTTGCTGGTATTGCTTCTTTCTCATCTTTTCTCGTGCCGAGGATCTATCGGAAACAACCTCTTTACCCTCACAAAGGTAGAGGTAAGGTTTGCGTGCACTTTGCCCTTCCCAAACCCCACTTGTGTGATTTCACTGGGTTTGTTTGTTTGTTGTTGTTGTTGCTCATTGCTTGTCTCAGTGCAAGATACCATGCCCTCTCGTAAGGTGGAATTTTTTTAATAATTATTTCCAAATGCTTATTATAGGAAAGGATCCTCCTGGATCGGGATAGAGTGGTGGCAAAATCATGGTACAATGAAGAAAGAAATAGGTGGGAGATGGATCCTGTGGCTGTTCCCTATGCCGTGTCCAAGAAGCTTCTTGAGAGTGCTAGAATCAGACATGACTGGGCTGCCATGTATGTTATGTTGAAGGGAGATGACAAAGAGTATTATGTTGATATCAAGGTATGATGCTCTATCTGCAGTGATTTCTCTTTCTGATGTAAATATCTGCCATTGATTTTTAACCTCATCATTTTTATTCAGGAATATGATATGATTTATGAAGATTTGGGAGGTTTTGATGCCTTGTACCTGAGAATGCTTGCTTCAGGTATCCCAACTGTGGTTCAGCTGATGTGGATTCCTTTCTCAGAACTGGACTTCCGCCAACAATTTCTCTTGGTCACAAGACTCTGTCTTCAATGTCTAAATGGATTGTGGACTCTGAGAATTGTTTCATGCGGGAGAGACTGGATTGTGGAGAAAGTTAGAAACATAAATGATGACATCATGATGATGATTATTTTCCCTACCGTGGAATTTGTCATCCCTTATCGGGTATTTATATAGCTTGCAACTTGACCCTGGTTGATTGTTTAATCTTCCTTCTTGTTTATTAACTGTGTTTTCAAAGCAGTCTCTTGCTGTTGTGGTGTAGGTGAGGATGCGGCTGGGTATGGCTTGGCCAGAGTATGTCGATCAATCTGTTGCCTCAACTTGGTACTTGAAATGGCAATCTGAGGCTGAAATGAGTTTCAGATCAAGAAAAACAGATGAATTGCAGTGGTATCTCTGGTTCTTGATTAGAACTGCAATATATGGCTATGTATTGTATTATGTGATACGCTTTATGAAGAGGAAAATTCCACGGCTTCTTGGTTATGGACCTTTAAGGAGAAACCCCAACTTACGGAAGCTGCGGAGAGTGGTATAATTACCTCCTCGACTCAGTTATATAGCTAGTGTCTGGACAAATCATTGCTAGATAACAGCTTACAAGTAATTGTTACTTCTTGCAATAATTTCAAGTAAGTCAAGTTTATGCATAATAATTGTTATACTTTGCTGCAGAAAGCATATTTTAGATTTAGGACGAGGAGAATAAAGCGAAAAAAGAAGGCAGGTGTTGATCCAATCAGTACTGCTTTTGATCAGATGAAGGTTTGCACTTTTGTTCTTTAACCATGACAATGCCTTGGTATACTTACTTTCGGTGATCAATTCTCCTTTTCTCTGTTTCCCAGAGGGTGAAGAATCCCCCTATACGTTTGAATGACTTTGCAAGCATTGATTCTATGAGAGAAGAAATTAATGAAGTCGTAGCATTTTTGCAAAACCCTCGCGCTTTTCAAGAAATGGGAGCTCGCGCCCCTCGGGTATGTTACTGCAAGTCTGTTTGATTGAAACAGAATTTCTTAGTTTAAGATAAGTGTGAATATGCTTTTCTTTAAGAGGTTTGCTTCCTTACTGGTGCATTTTTGTTTAGATCTTTGTGGCTGATTAAAAAGGCACTTCCACTATGTACCCACTACTTGACAGTTATACATGCATATACTAATAATTTAAGGGCCTTCGCTTTCCTATGAAGAATTCAGTCATATGGTTGTTTAAATATCTTATACACCAATAAACGATAAACCTGTGTGAAAGAATGATGTTGATGGAGGAATTATTTTCTGGTGTTTGAAATGAACTAGTCTTATGATACGCGCGTTGCGCGTGTAACCTATTTAAATGAGTAAAAGTTTTTAGAATTTATATAAAAATATTATGTTTGAGTTATAAAATAAAAAAATAAATTCATGTAGAATAAGGAATATTGGTTCTATATAGTCAACTCAATAAGGAATGAAACTGCCATAGTCCTCAATCATCAAAATATAATTAAAAAATGAACAGTCAAAATACAAATACTGAGAAAGGTTTAAAGAAAATCAAAGGATCATTTATAAAAAGGATATTTGTCCAAAGTGTTTGGTTGGGGCGGGCAATTAATTCTATATTTTTGTGTTTCTTAAATCTTCATGGCAGAGAAAGCTGCCTAATAACACAAAATATTAAATTCCCAATATCTTAATTACCAACCGAAATATGTTATTGTGCTAAAAGTCACAAATAAATGATAGAATACAATTACTTGTATAAATTTATTAATAGATACATACCATTTATTTATACTAATTTCAGTATATAATTTGAGTATTTATTATTACTTTAAATATAAGTATTACTATTATTTTCAAATTATGGCAATTGACATGTCATAATAGTCTTGTTTACAGATATTTTCTTACTCGTCCTAATATGTGTATTAGTTTGGTTTTACATTGTATAGTAATCTTCAATTTTGAAGACATAAAATTAGATCTAAATTATCATTAGTAAAATTGTAATGTACGTTTATATACACTTTATCACATACATATAGGAAAAAGGTTAGTTACTTTATACAATCTAAATAAGGAAAAGTTTTATAAGTAAAAAATTTATTTTATTTTAAGTTTCTAAATAAGAGTTTTTATAGCCAAAATTTTAGTAGATTTCAAAGTCCTAAATATTAGGAAAATAGTTAAATTACAATTTTGTCTAATGTGAAATCTATTTTTAAGGGGTAAAAAATGCGAACGACATTTCGCTAAGGGCCTTCGTGCTTTTAATATAGTATAGATGTTATGGTCCTCTCAACAATAATCATAATCTCTCTGGTCCTACAAAATTGGTTCTTGCTGTATTTTGTAGTCAATTTGTGTATTCAGTTAAGTTCAGTGGCTTTCTATGTGCAGAGTCAAAGTCGCTGTGCTAACTTGACATCAAGTTAACTGCAAATTGATGTAGATCTCCGATATATCACTTTTAGATTCCAATTCATCCTTTAAGTCTTGATGTATTATTTTACAACTAATGCAATAGGCTCATAAGTGACATCAAAGACAAAACAAGAAGATGGATAGGTAGAATTCTTCCTTGGTCCAGTTGTTGGTTTTGGTTGTTCCTGGACTGGTATGGCTATCTCAAGCTCTCTTAGGTTAGTAGTGTAATCACATACTGGAAAAGAGTAATTCCAGCCATTTACCTGATTTTAAGAGTAACAATGCATACTCTCTCTGTCCTAATTTATGTGATGGTATTTCCTTTTTACTCCGTCCTGAAAAGAATGACACTGTGAAACAAGAAGAGAAGAGAATTTGGGAAATAGATTGCTTGATTATTCACTCAAGCTATTGGGTTTAAATAACCTTTACAAGAAACACAAAAAGCAAAGAAAATAATTATTTCCTACAAAATCTCCCAATAACTTAATTACAGGGATTTAGGATTCATTCCATATTTACATTGTATCTGTATTTGACATATTTAATACTCTCTCAAGCCGGGGCTTACATATCGTATGCTCCTAGCTTGCCACAGATGATGTTAATTCTGGACCCTCAGAGTGATTTTGTGAAAACATCTGCCAACTAGTCTTTTGTTGACAAAAGTTGTGACAATGCATCCAGATTCAATTTTTTGTCCAATCAAATGAAGTGATGATCTTTTTTGGTTTTGTTTTGTTTTTTGCCAAGACTTTAAGGCTCAAAATAGGCTAAAGTTTTCAAATGCAGGAGTAGCAGAAACGGCCCAATTGCATGCTCTAGCCAGCTTATTGCACAATTTAGCCATTGTTTAGTTATGTAGTGGCTAATTTTATAATTAGGAGCTAGCTACTATAAATAGTAGCATAGCCATCATTTCTCCTTAGACTTTGATGATGAGAGACCTGATGTCTCTTTATTTCCTTTTATGTATTTCTGAATTTATGCATTTATATTTGAGCTACTAGGTTTGTTGTTGTTGTTGTTGTTTAATTGTTTCCTTCATTTTGAGCTTAATTAATGTGTAGATTGTGAGTGTTTAGTAGTGAATTAATGCACTGCTTGATTAACTTTGTCCAAGAATTTGCAAGAGTCCTGATCTCTTGAGGATTTCCATAGTTTAGGTGCTTCATTAATTGTTCTTTGAGTTGATTAGGCTTTCTTTAGTCTAATTAATTCTAGATCCTAATTAACTTCTATCTTTGATTCCTTGTTGAATTTCCTTATCCATTGAGTTTCCGTCCTTGTTTGTTATCATCTTGGTATCAAGATGATATGAATCAAAGTCAAGAACACGGATATGGAAAACAGGAAAGAAAATAAGGATAGAAGCTCAACACAAGCAAGCAATGAAGTAATAGACAATGATTAGATGAGAAGATTCCTAATTATTTTCTATCAGAATCAAGAACAATTACCTAGGCGATTTGGATCCTGAAGAAAAATGCTTCCTCTTGCAAATCCAAGGGCAAGTCAAAAGGCAACATTGGGGTTTTCACCAATCACCATAAACCTCTCACAAAACTAATCACTCACAAGCTAAAACTTAATATCCTCAAATTAAAGAAAGAAATTAAGATAAACATAAATACGTAAAAGGAAATAAAGAGACATCATTTCTTTCATCATCCAATCTAAGGAGAAATGAGGGCTAAGCTACTCCTTATAATAGCTAGCTCCTAATTATAAAATTAGCCACTACATAACTAAATTATGACTAAAGTGTGCAATTAAGCTGGCTAGAGCAATCAATCGGTCCATTTCTTGCAAATCCACCACTTGAATCTCCAATTTAGCCTATTGTGAGCCTTCAAGTCTTCTTGGCAAGATCTTCTAAGCCTCCATAAGCTTGGCCATGTTGTAAGTTATCATAAAATTGTTGTTAACTTTTGCTACTTCTAGGACAAACAGAAAAAGGAGAGAACAAAAAGCATCTAAATTTCAGAATTGAATTTGGTTATTGTGCACCAATTTTAGAGGACATTCTTTTGGCAATCCTCATTTTTAATAAAGTAAAAAGAATGAAAGAACTTGCAGAGTTTGTCAAAGTGATATAATCACGTCGATGAACGTCATGTTATTGTTATAGATATAATGGTAGAGTTGTACCATAATGAGTAATATTGTACCATAATGAGTAATATATGGCCAATCTACTGTACGATTAACAACGGTTCTTGTAAAAGGTTACCACCATATCACGTTGTGGGATGTGTTGATATAATTACCAGCACATCATCCCAATCACCAAAAAAAAAAAGAAACCAGTGTAGCATTGTTTGTGTGTGCGTGGTTGAGTATGGATGCGTATCTACAACACATGTTAAAGCTAAAATGATGCTTTATGCTTGCACTAAGTTCTATTTCATGTGTGATATGACAGGGAGTTCTTATTGTAGGGGAGAGAGGAACTGGAAAGACATCCCTAGCACTAGCAATTGCAGCAGAAGCTAAGGTGCCTCTTGTTGAAGTTAAAGCCCAACAGTTAGAGGCTGGTTTATGGGTTGGCCAAAGTGCATCAAATGTTAGAGAGCTGTTTCAAACAGCACGTGATCTGGTCAGTCTGGTTTCTTTGTGTATTGCCTCTCCTAACAATTTCCAATGCCTGGTTATGGTGTCCATCTGCAACTTCTTGTCGTTATTCTAAAAAAGAAAAAGAAAAAGAAAAAGAAAAAGAAAAGGGTCTTGTTGAAATTGGCTGCTGATATAGCATGGATAATGGATAAAGACAAATCTCTCTTTGCACGAACTGACAAAAGCTGATTGATTTTGTTTGTGTGCATGTTTTCATTGAAAGGAAATCAAGTAAAACATGGCTTATCTTGAACTGCAACTCATTATTAATTTTATGCAAGAGATAATAAGAAAGTTTGCAAAAGCTTACCGGGGTAGAACCTTTTTGTGGCTTAATCTTATGATTTTTACTTGACTGACTGAGTGAAAAGCCAACAATACTGGAGGAGTAATATAGAGTATGATGTCAAGGAACACATCTGGTGCATTCTTCAGAGCTGTTTTTCTGTGGTGATATCTGCTTACTTGATTATCCTGTTCAGGCCCCTGTAATCATATTTGTGGAGGATTTTGACCTCTTTGCTGGAGTCAGAGGGAAGTTTATCCACACTAAAAAGCAGGACCATGAAGCCTTCATCAATCAACTCTTGGTGGAACTTGATGGGTAAGTGTATTCTCATGTTTTTAACAAGTTTAGATATTGCAGCAACAGACAAGCATCATGTTGATGTAAATCATACATCAGGCAAATGGCCTCATATAGCTATTGTTGAGTTACCCAACTCCTCTTATATAATAGTTATGCCTACTTTTGTTGTGGTCTTGTGGAGGGGAGAAGGTAGGGCTAATATGAGCACCCAGGGCTTTGATTCAGTGGTAAGGACGCAATGTTGTATGTGTGGATAGAGCACACGTTATCTTCACGGGGAGCCTAACATTTAAGTGGGAGCAGGGTAAGGGGAGCCATACTTCCTCGAGTTTCGAACTTGTGGATCAAGTGATGTCGGGCTAGCCGTCCATAGGAGATTTCTCGATTGTCATAAGGAAAATAGGGGTTGATATGATTTACTAGCTGTCAATTCTTCTAGAAAGAGCTTTTATTATTTTGTAATTGTTCTAAATTTTCAACTTTATCTTCTTTTACATTGTTAGTTATGTCTACCATCTCATATAACATTTTAAAATATTAAAAAAATTAATTTGCTTATATTAGGCTTGCCATACGGTTTCTCATGTGCGAACCTTGTAGATTTTGAGAAGAAGAAAATGCTTCTTGTATTTCTGCGTGTGTTTATATCACATGAGCAAGTGAATTTATACAAAGCTCCTAATACTTATTAAGAAAATAAAATAAATCTATACAATCAATCTAGCTATCAAATCAAATCAAATCTCCTAAATATAATCAAATCTCCTCAAATCATGCTAATCAACAATCTCCTAAATATAATTAAATCTTCTTGAATCATGCTAATTAACACTCCCCCTCAAGTTGGTGAAAATATGTCGCACATGCCCAACTTGCAACTCAATATATGGAAAGTTTGCTTGTTGAGACCTTTGGTAAACATATCAGCTAGTTGTTTTTCCGATGGCACATGAAACAAACTCAAGACACCCGTTATAACTTTTTCTTTGATGAAGTGTCGATCAATTTTCACATGCTTTGGTCGGTCATGCTGGACTAGGTTATGAGCTATTGTCACATTACAAGAAAAGTTTTCTTTTTTCAGACAGTCTCAATTCCTCTAATAGGTTTTGTAGCTAAAGCAATTCGCAAACACCATGGGCCATAGCTCTGTATTCCGCCTCTGCACTTGATCTAGCAATTACACTTTGCTTCTTACTTCTCCAAGTAACCAAGTTTCCTCCTACAAGCATACAATAACCGGATGTAGATCTTTTGTCATTTAGAGATCGAGCCCAATTCGCATATGTAAAGGCTTTTATTTGGAGGCGATCATGTTTGGAGAAAAGTAGACCTTTCCCTGGAGCAGACTTCAGATACCGCAAAATGTGAAAGACATCTTGCATGTGAGGATCTCGGGGATCATGCTTGAAGTGACTCACCAGGCTAACTGAATATGTTATGTCTGGTCTAGTGTGGGAAAGATATATGAGTCTTCCAACCAACCTGTAATATCTCTCCTTATCAACTGACTATCCAGCTCCGCTTTGTAACTTGTGATTGCTTTCAATGGGCGATTCTGCGTGTTTGCAACATGTCATAGCAGTTTCTTTCAAGAGATCCAAAATATACTTCATTTGAGAAATAAAGATTCCTCTTTTTGATCTAGCAACCTCAATTCCCAAGAAGTACTGCAATTTTCCTAAATCCTTGATCTCAAATTCATGTGCCAACAACTTCTTCAATCAGGCCGTTTCCTCTTTGTCATTTCCTGTCATTATTATATCATCAACATAAAATATGAGAAGAGTCAGTTTACCCGTTTGGTGTCTTATGAAAAGGGTGTGATCAAACCAAGCTCTGGGGATTGCTTCAGCCAGTACAAGGCTTTCTTCAATCTTTTCATAGCTTGCTGAATCTGTCAAACCAAGACATCATTGCAAGCTATGGAGATCATTGCTTTGCTGAATCTGTCAAACCAAGCTCTGGTGATTGCTTCAGTCAGTATAAGGCTTTCTTCAATCTGCATACCTTTCCTCGACTTTGGGCAATATCAAATCCAGGAGGAACCTCCATATATGCCTCTTCTTCTAAGTCTTCGTGAAGAAATGCATTTTTCACATCAAACTGTTGCAAGTCCCAATCAAGATTAGCTGCACAAGACAAAAGAATTCTAATAATGTTCATCTTAGCAACAGGGGCAAATGTCTCTTGGTAATCCCCTCCATAAGTCTGAGTAAATCCCTTAGGCACCAATCTTGCTTTGAATCTTTTAATTAAGCCATCAGCTTTGGGCTTCATAGTGAAGACCCATTTGCAGCCAACCAACTTCTTGTTTGGTGGTGAAGTGACAAGTTCCCAAGTCTTATTTTTTGAGAAGACCTTCATTTCTTCAATCTTAGCTTGCTTCCAATTAGGATCTGCAAAAGCTTCCCTCCAATTCTGGGGAATAGACACAGAAGAAATAGACAAGGCAAAGGCTCTATAGGAGGGAGACAAAAGAATTATAGGAGACAAAATTAGATAAAGGGTGTTTGGTGGTGCAAGATCTGACTCCTTTTCTGTGAGCAATAGGCACATCTAACTCATTAAGAAATGTAGATAACTCACCAGTAGAACAAGGTTCAACTTCGGTAGATTGCATGGTGGCTTCTTCAACTCTATTTCTCCTTGAGTAAGTTTTCAAATCAGGCCTATCCAAACACCCAATAGTCCCCCCCTGAATTCTTTCTCCAATTTCCCTTTCCCCTGTGACAATGTCATCAAGAGGTCCAATAATAGTACTAGGTAGAATCACCTCTTCCTCCTTACTACTCTCCCCCTGAAGAGGTGATGAGGTAATACTTAAATAGGGTTCATATTCTCGAAAGTTACCTCCATGCTAACAAAAGATTTCCTAAAGGGAGGATGATAACATTGTAACCTTTGTGTGTCGGAGTATACCCAATAAAAATACTTTATAGCTCTAGGATCAAGTTTAACAACATTCCTAGTGTGGACAAAGCAAACACACCCAAACACTTTTGGAGGAACAATATATTCATTCTCACCCTTTAAAGCTTCTAGAGGACTTTGAAAATTGAGGGTTTTAAGTGGCTTTCTGTTAATAAGATAGGCAGTCACCAGAGATCCTGCTACTTCTAATAAATATTTTTTCTTTCAGTGACCCCATTTTGTGCACTAGTATGAGGACAACTAGTTTGATGGACGATCCCATTGGACTCCAAATAAGCACCAAATCTTTTATCCATGTATTCGCTGCCATTGTCGGTTCTCAAGATTTTTATTTTGGCATCATACTGAGTACAAATCATCTTATGAAACTACTAAAAACAAGAGAAAACTTCACTTTTGGCTTTTAACAAATATACCCAAGTCATCCTAGTGCAGCAATCAATGAAAGTAACAAACCATTAACTGCTAGATAAAGAAACAGTCTGGGTAGGACCCCATACATCAGAATGAATAGTCATAAACGGAGTTGTGCTTCTATTATCACTCACAGGATAAGAGTTTTTAGTATGCTTGACATATTCATACGCATCACAGAGCAAAGATTCAAATCGAGTCCTTGAAAACAAATTGGGATATACTATTATCAAAACAAAGAATGATGAGTGTCCTAATCGTCTATGCCGCTGTATTATTTCTTGGTTGACATCCTTACTTTTCCCAAAAAAGGCTTGACCAGGGTTTTGAATTCCATCCAATATATACAAGTCATCACGCAATCTACCACAACCAATGTTTTTCCCTATTTGAAGATCGTGAAAAATACAATGGTCGGGAAAGAACTCCATTTTACAACTTAGAGCTTTGGTGATGACACTAATAGATAAAAAGATTGACAGGGAACTCAGGGACATGGAGCACAGATAATAGTTTAATATTAGGAGTACAAACGACAGAACCTGTTCCAGAGATAGGTGTTAAAGAACCATTGGCTATTTTAACCTTATCTCCTTTGGGACCCGGAGAATAGTTTTGAATGCCTTTTAAAGAGCCTGTCATGTGTCTATTTGCACCAGAATCAACAATCCAAGAATTAAGATGAGCAGCAAAGGCAGTACCTGATTACACATAATTGGATGTGAGAACATTAGCGGAGTCAAGTTTGGCTAGGAGGCGATGGAGAAGCTGAATTTCAACCGAAGACAAGATTTCTCCAGAAACCGTCTCCTTTAATGTCTCCATAATTTTGCCCAATCAGAAGGAAATTTGAAGAAAATTGCTCAAAAATAATTCGTCTCGCTGGAAACCAAATCTGTCTCGACGGAACCTTAACTCCGGTGAACGGAAAAATCAATACTGGTAGAGATATACTCAGAATGTTTCGGCAACCCCAATAGAAAATAAAATTCCAAAAACAAAACTGACCAGAAAGAGTTTGTGTTGCGGTCAACTACCAATATAGAGAAAACTCGACCTCTTTGATAAAAACGAAACCCTAGTGCTGCGATGGAGATAACTCACATAAAAAAGGCAGCAATGGATCTGATACCATGTAGATTTTGTGAAGAACAAAAGTCTTCTTGTATTTCTGTGTGTTTATATATCCCATGAGCAAGGGAGTTTATACAAAGCTCCCAATGCTAATTAAGGATTTAAAATAAATCTATACAATCAATCCAGCTATCAAATCAAATAAAATCAAATCTCCTAAATATAATCAAATCTCCTGAAATCATGCTGCTAATCAACAATCTCCTAAATATAATCAAATCTCCTTGAATTGTGCTAATCAACAAACCTAATTCTTTTTCGAGCCCAGCACATCTATTGTTGATGGATTGTGGTGAGACTCGAACATAAGGCCTCTGCCACTTTGATACCAAATTGAATTGTGTCTACCATATCATCTAAAGTTTATAACTGGTAAAGAAGGAACATGGTAACCTATTTGATTTAGGTTTGCAGCATACACCTACAATGAGGTATGTCCATTCTTTTGGGTGATTATCTTCGCCAATTTCATTCCAAAAAGTTAGATGGAGTTCAGATTTTATGTTCCAAGCAAGCAACCTACAATGATGAACGAAACAATGCCTTACCCTTATAAGAGTAACTTTAGTATTCATCTAGCTACGTGAAATTCTCCATTGAATTTCTTGAAACAAATTGTAATAAGAAGTAAACATTCTAATTCATATAACAAGTGTTCTTACATTGGTCATTACTCCCTTTTCTAGTCTTCTTATCATTACATCATATTAAGACATAATGTTCTTTTTCTTTTTTCATCATCATCCTGCTTCTGTGTCTTCCTTGTTTTCTCTGTGCCGGTGAAATGCATTCTTCATCAGTATTAGATATAATAATGCAGTTTATACTCAGGTAGAGTCTCACGTGGGTGAATGGTGTTGTCTGTGGTCCCTCACCTCATGAGCTAGTTGGAAAGTACATTATTTGTCTTCCTTGTTTTCTCTGTGCCGGTGAAATGCATTCTGTGTCTTCCTTGATATTTTAGAAAAACAGGCTAATCCGCACTCATATTAGTAAATTCATGGCCCTGTTGGTGCTCAGAGGATTTTTAAAAAAATTCTATTCAATTGTCTGCAAAACTTGCAGGCCTGTAATTAAGTGGTGCCACTATGATGTAAGGAATGCCAATTTGTTTATACCAGCAGGAAATAAACTTGTCACACTTGATCTTGCTTAGGACAAACAAATTTTGATCTCCTTATTTGTTGTAGTAATAGTTTTTAGATAATATATCCAAAACGTTTATGTTGCAAGCAAGGACATAAGTTTTGTGCTTGATTTTGTTCTAGGATTCTCACATATTGTAAACTGTAACTAGGACATACTTCAGGTCATTGTTACCTTGTAATTGGTCAAAGCATAATCTAAGTTGATTGAAATAAATAATAAATGCATCTTCATGTTTAGTTTCTTACTGTTCTCTCATACCATCTTATGTTGCAGGTTTGAAAAACAGGATGGTGTGGTCTTGATGGCTACTACAAGAAATCTCAAGCAAATCGATGAGGCCTTGCAACGTCCTGGTCGGATGGATAGGATATTCCGTCTTCAGCGGCCTACTCAAGCAGAAAGAGAAAAGATACTTACGATAGCTGCAAAAGGAACTATGGATGAAGAACTTATAGATTTTGTAGATTGGAGAAAGGTGCACTTATTTGGTCTGCAGACTCTACTCTTGTAGAGCTCATCAATTATCATTTTTGTCAGAGGATCATATAGGCCCTTCAAGTTTATTGAATTAAAGAGAAGCTCAGGCTACTTCAAACTCTGAAAGCAGTTTTTTTTTGATAAGTAAACTCTGGAAGCAGTTCTTAGACAGCTCCTTGCTAATTTGAGAAGCTTCTTGGTCATATGGGGCATGAGAATCAACCTAGATCTTGCATGGGGATGATGATGTATTTTAAATTCTGTTGACTTGGATACCTGATTATCTGAACTAGAAATGATTACAATTTTGTGGAAGTCTTTCAGCAGCGATAATTTAAACCTATTTTGGTAGTTTTGCATGATTTGTATTAAATATTTCAGTGTCACAACTTAGTGATTCTTTGCAAATCTTATGTTGATTATGCTTTGCTTTCTTCTGCTGTTCTCAACTTGTTTAGAAGTTATTGTTGTTATATGTTAAATGCAGAGCAGAAGAGCTTTGTCAAATTTAGTACTGATATTTTATAAAACTGCTACTTTGCCTAACAGGTCGCAGAGAAAACAGCTCTTTTGCGTCCAAGTGAACTAAAACTTGTTCCCGTGGCCTTGGAAGGTAGTGCCTTTCGAAGCAAATTCCTGGACATAGATGAGCTTATGACCCACTGCAGCTGGTTTGCGGTAATTACTGCCAATACTAGCTAAATTACTGCACTGTATCAGCATGTACTTCAAGCTCCTTTCCAGCATATTTATCTGTGCACATTTCCTCTTCCACTATTGGTTGTTATGCTTCTGTAATTAGGATTTATCTTTTTCACTTTGGGGAGTCAAATGTTAGTCCACTGCATGTTTTACTATAACTTGCCTAGTACTCCCTCCGTGGCATTTTGTTTTTGCTTTGCATGCCAATACAGTTTATAAATTACTCCTTATGTAACAAGGGCACATTAAGTGCACTAATTACTCCTTATGTAAAATAGGGCATATTATGTGCACTTTAACGATGTGTAGGCATCAAGGAAAAAAGCTGAAATGCAATTGAATCATTTTTTTAATCAAGAATGTAATTGGATTTTTTTTTTTGATAAGGTAAAATAATTTTATTAATGATGGGAAACACCCATATAAAAGAATATACCAAAAAGTAAAAAAGAATATAATGAAAAGATATGGTTGATTGGGGTCACTGGACTAGGGCTTCGGCAGTTGGAATTTGGATGTGGTGACAAGGAATCACTGGCCAACCTCCAAGGAGAAGAGATTTGCTTCAGAAGATGGACAGACAAGGCTTCACGCATCCGACATGTGGATCTGACGCATCGACGGCGTTGGAACTTTGGGAGGCTACTTGACAACACATGGAGGTGAGTCTCCTGGAGTGGTTTGTTGGGGTTTGCTCGCCGGAGGTCGAAAGGCATGGTGGTTATGCTGCTCCCGTAACTCCATCCCTTTTCCCTTGCAACCCCCTATCCCACCTCATTACCCGCAGCTAACTCCAACTGAAGCATCTCTTTGAAACATGGAGTTTGACAACTGCCCCCAATTATTGCCCTTAAAGGCTGTCCTTGAAGCTCCTTCTTCATCCCTCCCTTTCTAGTTTCTACAATCCTAATACCTTCTTTCTCCTTGTATTTACCTGATTTTGTGACCCCATAAGGCCCACCTCCCTATTAAGATTGCTAGCAAACACATTAGGAGCTTGCTGCCTAGGTTGTGGCCTAAAGGAAGAAGAACCCAGGTCTTAGAACCTTCCCTTAGGGGTTCGCTGCCCTTCTTTCGCTTTCATTTCTTGTTTATTCGAAGTTTTATCTCAAGCTTCAGGCAGCTTGTGAAATTCTGTGGCTTCAGAAAAGCACGGGTTGTTCGTCCTTCCTCTAGGGTTTGCTCCCCTTTGTTCCCTTTTCATTTGTGTTTTTTAGAAGTTTCCTGCTTTCTCGAGCTTCAGGCAGCTCTCTCATGGAGTTTTCTGGTGGTTTCAGCGTTCAAAGCCTGTTGCCTGTCCTTTCTCATTCCCCTTCAGTTTAAAGTGTTTTGCCAGTCAGTTTTTATAGTTGTTAGCAGTATGACCTGTTTTTATTAGTGAACCAACTGCATCGAGAAGTATTACTAAAGCCACTTTTATTATATCAGTATTAATTCAGCCATCTTCAGATAATTAAGTTTTCTATACTTGAATGTGAAGGGATCCAGAAGTAGAGTGAACGCGATTTTCCATTTTGATGAAGTAAACTACTTTAACTTGAAATAAAAACAGCACTGCTTAGTGAAAGGACTTTCTACTATGAGATAGCTAACAGTTGGTGTATTTGGATTGAAAGAAATAGCAGCTGTTTTGATGGTATTTCAACTCCTAGAAGTCACCTGAAAGCTAAATGTTTGGTTAACCTTTTTAGTTGGGTGAAACTTTCCCCTGTAAATAACTCTGATATGTTTCTGGATTTTGTCAGCTCTTTAGCCTTATGATAGTTTTTTTTGGGTATTAGAGCTGACATCTTCCCTCTTTTGTAATCTCTGCATCTTGGTGATGCCTTTTAATGACATTTCACTTACCTTATCCAAAAAAAAAGAGACAGCTAACAGTATCCTGAAATAGGCTGTGAGAGTATATTTCCGGGTATGGTAGTTAAGTCACGGGATATGATTGTTGGTGTTAGAATAGTTATGTGAATATATGTAATTAGTCCTAGTTCCTTATGTAATAGTAGGTTATGTGTTATGTATACATATAAATAGGGCTCATTGTACATAGAATAACAATCAATAATATTTTCTCCCGTGCTTTCTCACATGGTATCAGAGCATTGGTGAGGTAATTATCGTTGTGCGTCATTCCAACGACATCCGGGAAGAAATCAGTCGTCACCATACAGTGTTGTAAATAGCGCTCGCCTCAGCGCTAATAGTGCTCGCCTCAGCGCTAATAGCGTGGGGCGTAGCGATGCGAGCTGTCGTCGCTTTTCTTCTCTGTTGCGTTGCGATTTACAGAAAGCGCTCGCCTCTGCCTGTGTAGGGAGAGGCGACTGTAGCGTCATTTTTTAAAAAAAAGAAAAGAAAAAGGGCAGAGACTAAAGAAAAAGGTCGCGATTAGGGCTTTGAGCTGTAAGAAGTTTCTTTCTTCTTCAACCTTCGAACAACAGAGCAGCCAAGTCGACCCAAGGAGATTTCGACCCAGCCCAGTCATCTTCTTCATCTGAAAGCTGCAAGTTTCTGCCGTCTTCTTCTTCATCCAAGTCGACCCAGCCTAGCTATGCTTCTCTTCTTCTTCGAGTTTCCTTTCTTTCTTCTTCTCTTCTTCTTTCTATTTTTTTTGCTCTGTTTTTTGTCGGGCAACAGTGCAGCAAAACAGAACATATATGTCTGTTTTTGTGCTCTGTTTTTCGAGCAAGCAGCAGAGGCAGAGCAGAGGCAGTAGAGTCTCTTGTTTTAGACTTTCAGTTTATGAATCTACTATGACTATCTATTGAGTTTTTAATTTTTGAATTGTTATATTTATTAATATATTATTGTTATTGAGTTTTTAGTTATATATATAATATTTTATTTTTTTGTATAAATTATCGCTTCACATTAAAAAGGCGAGCGCTTCGCTGCCCGCCTCTCGCCTCAGTGAAGCGGGCCCTCGTCGCTATTTGTCGCCGCACGCTATCCAAAACACTGTCACCGTGCAATTTTCCGGTGACTTAAGCAGCTGTTTACATCAATCTGAGTTTCAGTGGAGTTTGTGCAAATTCCAACACCACCACAAGGTTCTCCTATTATCGGCGACCAAACCCCTGTGAAGATCTCCTGCAGAAAACTTCACATGCGCCGCCACGCACCTCTGGCAGTTAAGGTTCCGCCGAGAGTTTTCACTTCACGCGCCGGCGCGTGAGGTCGTGTTCCGACATCTTTCAAGTCCGATTTTTCTTCTGGGTTGGTCGCCTGCCTTTTCCGACTCGACCCTTCAAGATTTTGTGATTTTTCAGTTACCGAAAAAGTGTTTTCCGACGCGAGCAGTGGTCCGTCACTGTTCTGGTCACTTTTCCGGCCACCTTGTTCACACACTAAGGTCGCCTGTTGATTCCGACCTCAGTCATTTAATTTCCACTATTTTGTTGACTTCAATTTGCTTCCGACGAAGATCTGAGAAGTCAGAGCAGTTGCGTCTGTCAACCGAAGGTCTTCAACATAAATATTTCAGCACTCTGAAGCTCGACTAACAATATCAGACCAACTTACTCTAGTTTGGTGATCGGAACAGTTCCCATCATTATAAAAGTTTGGTTACAGTTTCTAATTGCTTGATTTGAGGTTATCTCATCACTGTTGGTAATCTTCATCAGATATTTGGCTTTGATCTCTCTTAAGTCCATTATAATGTCACTCTGATCTGATGCTTTTGGCTCAAATACCGTTGGATCCTATATTTCGAATGTTCATATGGTGTCTTTATCAGATTATATCGAGTTCCTTCAGTATAAAGAACGTAAGCAGATACCTTCCGAGATAGCTTCTGTAGCTTAAACAGGTAATAACATGAGTTGTGTCTCAATCGTCTTCTTCTTTCTCTCAATCGTCTTCTTTTCCCGACTCTTGGGTCATTGATTCAGGTGCATCTGATCATATTTCTAGTAACAAATCTCTTTTCACTAGTATTTCATATTCTCAATCTCTTCCAAAATTCACAATGGCCAATGGGTCTCAAACCATGGCAACTGCAATAGGTCAAGCAAGTTCACTTCCTTCCTTACCTTTAGATTCAGTTCTTTATGTTCTCGGTAGTCCTTTTAATCTCATAGCCGCTAGTTGCTTAGCCAAATCACTTAAATGTGCTGTTTTATTTCTTGATGACCTTGTTTTTATACAGGAACGTAGTACGGGGGTGGATCATTGGTACCGAGTGTGAATCAAATGAACTTTATTACCTTATTCTTGCTAAATCACATGGACTCACATCTTGTCTTCCTTCAACACTTGTCTTATTACCGATTCACCGGATTTATTACATAAACGGTTGGGACATCCAAGTTTGTCAAAACGTCATAAAATGGTACTTGGTTTATCTCACTTGTCCACTCTAGAGTGTGAGTCATGTCATCTCGGTAAGCATACTTACTCCCATTTCCCTCGGCGTCCCGATAATCGAGCGGAGTCACCTTTCACTTTAGTCCATTTAGATGTTTGGTGTCCTAGTCAGGTCAGTTCTACCTTGGGATTCCGCTACTTTGTCAATTTCATTGATGATTATTCCAGGTGCACTTGGATATTTTTGATGAAAAATCGATCTGAGTTGTTTTCTATTTTCCAGACCTTCCAAGCTGAAATTCAAAATCAATTTGGGGTTTCGATCCGCACATTTCGTAGTGATAATGCCCTAGAGTATTTGTCTTCCCCATTTCAGCAGTTTATGAACTCTCGTGGAATCATTCATCAAACATCTTGTGCGTACACATCTCAACAAAATCGGGTAGCTGGGAGAAAGAATAGGCATCTCATTGCGACTGCTCGCACATTTCTCATTGAATCTCATGTTCCATTGTGTTTTTGGGGAGATGCAGTTCTTACAGCTTGTTATTTGATTAATCGGATGCCTTCATCTCCCATCCAGAATCAAATTCCGCATTCAGTATTGTTTCCCCGATCACCCTTATACTCTCTTCCCCGTCGTGTTTTTGGGAGCATATGTTTTGTTCATAACTTAGTCCCTGGAAAAGATAAGTTAGCTCCTCGTACTCTCAAGTATTTCTTCCTTGGTTATTCTCCTGTTCAGAAGGGATATCGTTATTACTCACCTGATCTTCGTAGGTACCTTTTGTCAGCTGATGTCATATTTTTTGAGTCTAAACCTTACTTTACCTCTTCTGACCACCTTGATATATCTGAGGTCTTACCTATACCGACTTTTGAGGAGTTTACTATAGCTCCTCCTACGCCCTCAGCCACAGAGGTCTTACCATACCAACCGTTGAGAAGTCTAGTGTTGCTCCTCCTAGATCCCCAGATCAGCGTCGTCCGCCCCAACATCAGTTCCGGCTGATTCACGTCCTGCACTTGACCCTGCTCCTACTACGGACTTGGCTCCTCCTAGTTAGCTAATTGCACTTCGAAAAGGTATAAGGACCACACTTAATCCTAATTCCCATTATGTCGGTTTAAGTTATCATCGTCTGTCATCACCCCATTATGTTTTTGTATCTTCTTTTTCCTTTGTTTCCATCCTTAAGTCTACAGGTGAAGCACTGTCTTATCCAGGATGGCGACAGGCTATGATTGACGAGATGTCTGCTTTACATACGAGTGGTACTTGGGAGCTTGTTCCTCTGCCTTCAGGTAAATCTACTGTTGGGTGTCGTTGGATTTATACAGTCAAAGTTGGTCCGGATGGTCAGGTTGATAGACTTAAGGCCCGTCTTGTTGCCAAAGAATATACTCAGATATTTGGGCTCGATTACAGTTAGTGGTGGCAAAACAATTAACCACCCATATTATCCACTAAAAAATGGGTTGAATAATCAATTTTTTAAAAACGGGTCAAATATGGAAAAGAACCATATTATCCATTTAGAAAATGGATAACCAATGAATTTAACTTTTACATTTGTAAAACCTCAAATTGGGAGAATAAAAATTCTCCCAAAAGTGATCATATTCATGAAGCCATGGATACCTATATTATCCACCGGTTAACCCGTTTTTTATCCTTATTAAATATGGGTCGGGTTGGATAATTTATCCGTTTTTTCATTACCCGTTTTCGACCCGTCCCATATCCGCCCCACCCCGCCCGTTTGCCACCCCTAATTACAGTGGTACTTTCTCGCCCGTCACTAAAATAGCATCAGTCCGCCGTTTTCTATCCATGGTTGCAGTTCTCCATTGGCCTCTCTATCAGTTGGATATTAAGAACGCTTTTCTTCACAGTGACCTTGAGGATATAGTTTATATGAAGCAACTTCCTGGTTTTGTTGCTCAGAGGGAGTCTAGTGGCCTTGTACGTCGCTTGCGCCGGTCACATTATGGCAGTTTGGCATGACCCTAGTGAAGCTGATCACTCTGCGTTTTATCGGCATTTTGCTTCAAATCTCTATATTTATCTGGTCGTTTATGTTGACGATATTGTTATTACCGGCAATGATTAGGATGGTATTACTAAGTTGAAGCAACATCTCTTTCAGCACTTTCAGACAAAGGATCTGGGCAGATTAAAGTATTTTCTGGGTATTGAGGTCGCTCAGTCTAGCTCAGGTATTGTGATCTCACAACGGAAGTATGCCTTAGACATTCTTGAGGAGACAAGAATGACAAGTTATAGACCTGTTAACACTTCGATAGATCCGAATTCTAAACTTCTGCCAGGACAGGGGAGCCTTTTAGCGATCCTGCAAGATATAGGCGGCTGATTGGTAAATTAAATTACCTCACTAGACCTGACATTTCCTTTCCTGTGAGTATTATGAGTCAGTTTATGGATTCTCCCAGTGATAGTCATTGGAATGCAGTTGTCCGCATTCTTCGGTATATAAAATCAGCTCCAGGCAAAGGTTTATTGTTTAAGGATCGAGGCCATGAGCAGATCGTTGGATACTCAGATGCTGATTGGGCAGGATCACCTTCCAATAGACGTTGTACGTCTGGATATTGTGTCTTAGTAAGAGGTAATTTGGTGTTTTGGAAGAGCAAGAAACAGAATGTGGTTGCTCGGTCTAGTCCAGAAGCAGAATATCGAGCAATGGCCATGGCGACATGTGAGCTAATTTGGATCAAACAATTGCTCAAGGAGTTGAAATTTGGTGAGATCAGCCAGATGGAACTTGTGTGTGATAATCAAGCTGCTCTTCATATTGCGTCAAATCCAGTGTTCCATGAGAGAACTAAACACATTGAGATTGACTGTCACTTTGTCAGAGAAAAGATACTCTCGGGAGATATTGCTATAAAGTTTGTGAAGTCAAATGATCAACTTGCAGATATTTTCATCAAGTCCCTCGCTGGTCCTCGTATTAGCTATATATGTAACAAGCTCGGTACATATGATTTATATGCACCAGCTTGAGGGGGAGTGTTAGAATAGTTATGTGAATATATGTAATTAGTCCTAGTCCCTTATGTAATAAGAGCAGGTTATATGTTATGTATACATATAAATAGGGCTCATTGTAACATAGAATAACAATCAATAATATTTTCTCCCATGCTTTCTCACAGTTGGAATAATGCAAAATATTTAATTTGAGTGGAGCGCCTGAATAAAATGCATACTCTTATTGGTTGTCCAAGTCTACCCAGTAAAAGAGAATAAACTTGGCGAATTATGAGCATCTGTTTTCTTTCCTAATAACCATGAAATACATAGTTTAGAGGACCAGTATATCTGAGTCTGGATAGAAACACATTATGCTTTGGGTCATTGTTTGAAAAAGTAATTGCTCCCATCTTCTTGCTTCGGGGGTGTGAATTGCATAGGTTGTTGCCTATTGTTTCTAAATCACGACATTATGTGTACTCTTGAATAATTTTGACTGGCTAAATTTTCAAATTTTGCAGCTATTGGACTGATTTATGAAAATATGCAATCTACCCTAAAGGTTTTTGATAACCATGACATTCAGTGTATGGTATGGAGAAAACTATAAAAAGCATCTATAAAAGGATGTCAATTAGCTTTGCCTCCATATTCTAACGCACATTCTGTTAGAAAAGACTGATTTTTGTTCTAATGTTCGCTCCCTATAATATGAGATACTTTATTCATCTATGCTGTTGTCCATTGTTCACTTTCCTTTGCACATAGTGGTCATGGTAATACTTTGAATAATGTTGCAAATATAGGGCTTGAACTTCTTGTTAACACATTATCTCCAGTGAATAGTTATTCTAAAAGCGTGGAGACTAATAAGGCTTTTTACATCTTGAAATGAAAATCTGATAGTGTCTATAAAGGTTGTGGTAGTAACATTCTCGCTTATCTAACCTATAAAGCCTGCTGCATCAGAATTGGCTCCAGCTGCCTAGGAGTCTCATGACATTACGTTAGAAGCTGAAAGCTCATAATTAAAGGCGAACAAGAAAAGATGATATCCGCGAGGCTACTGAGAGAAATAGAAAAGGGGGAAGATGAGATGACCATGGATCTCATTGCTCTTTTCTAGACTAGACATGTATTTGAAGATTCTGTGAATTTCAAGAACATGGTCAAAGGGCACATCCATGACATCATCATTCTGGTGATGATATACATCTAAAATCCTGAACTTCATGAGAACAAATCTCTTAAAATCAATTCTTTTTTTTTGAAAACAATTACGCATTCCGTAAAAACCAATCTTATGATGAAAAAAATCAAGCACTGCTACATTGAGCGGTTTGCAAAGGATTGGGAAGCTGAACTTGATGAAGTTTCTCTGTAAAATGTAGAGTTTCACCATGTTCAGCTACCATGGGCTGATTTTCAATACACTTGTTTTCTTCAATTGTTATGTATATACTCCATAACATCTCTCAAAAGCTTCATCACTGAGATTCTCCGCGTACAAAAAGAAGAATTTTTACCTTTGTCCTCTTCACTAGCCATTTTTCTCAACTGGATAATTGGGTTTGCTGTTCTGCAGACCTTCAGCAGCCTTGTCCCGAAATGGTTAAGGAAGACCAAAGCTGTAAAGCAATTAAGCAGAATGCTGGTGAATCATCTTGGATTGACATTAACGAAAGAGGATCTAGAAAATGTTGTTGATCTAATGGAGCCTTATGGTCAAATAAGCAACGGAATCGAATTGCTAAATCCTCCTCTTGATGTAAGCATTCCCATTTTTACTTCCTTTATCAGTATGCATTTTTTGATGAATGATTAGACATCCTGTACGCTACTGTATTTCCTTGACCCCAGTTAGGTGTTCCTGTTTATTGTCTTGTCATTTATACATTCAGTTTTTAAATCATATATTTTTTATTCGAGTGATGATTGTTCCTAATGAAACCTTTCCCTAGATCATAATATCCTTTCACTATATCGTAATAGCACAACTTTTTTTGTCATTACCTTTTTGTCTTTTCTAGATCATTAGGGCATTTCTCCTGGAATTATTTTTGTAGGATTCTCAGTTTCCGTCTGATCACGTAAGCTGATGATAAGAATGTAACAAGTAGAGAAGCCTCTAACAACGACCATATACGTAAAGTTTAATGAATCGTCTGTACAAGGCTGCAGTATCATGGGAAATTCATGAAAGTTAGGGCAAACAAGGAAAGGAAGAGCAAAGTTTCGGAAGGTGGAAGGGAAGCCTTCCAATTGCTCCTTAATGCCCATGCATGAGTACATGTTGGGCTATTTTCCCGGTGCTGCCCCCTTGGTTTCCACTCCCTTCACTTTCCAAAACTGGAGCAGCTGTTTTGCTGCAGCCAGCACTATCCAAAAAGTGATTCAATGGCACATTAAACCGAGTTTTCTGTGCTGGTACATGTGACTTTGAGAACTCTCCACCTTGATATTACAAAATTGTCAATTTTCTGCTCTCTTTATGATGCACATGATCTTGTCTTATTGATCTGTGAACATCAAAAGACACTCTTTTTCATAGGTGATTTTATTGAAGCTCTAAAAAAGCTAGTGAATCATCTCTACATGATGGAATATCGTGTGTGCTATATGTATAAACATTAATCACTTCGTTGTTACTTGAGGGACCAAACTCTATGCTCTTTGATTCACATTTCTCCTCCATCTCTATAGAAGATAATCATATTTTCTCTAGGTCCTCTATGTTTTGTATATGGGGGTTTCCCATAACATCAATAGAATTATGACAATCACAAAACGGTTGTTGAACACTCCTTGGCATCATCCTTTGATGAAATCCTTAGGCACTTTGCAGGGGTATACTGAATAGTAAAACTTAGAAAGATTTGAGAAATGATATTAACCTTCTAAGTCAATCACCTTTATTCCAACCAAATGCTACTTTTTTTGAACCTCTAGGTTCCACCGCTACTGAAATTCTAGAGCAGATAAATTCTTTTGCCAGTGAAGCAAGAATACAGAAAGGGACATGGTAGGTAGGTAAACATGTTAAGGTGCTTGTTAAATAGTGACAGCTTTACCTCCTTTGTACTAATATTTTTTCTGCCAGAAGTCCATTTAATCTTAAGTTTATGAAGTAATGGATTTCACACCTGAACATCTTTGAGGCAGCAAAGGAAGATCAAAATAGATGGGTGGCGTTTAACTCAGCTTGAACCCATGGATTTGTTTAAGTGGTTAAACTGCACTTCCCAACTTGGATGATGTCACATTCATTTTAGATTAACCAGCCTCAAGACTGTTTGCTACTAGCAGTGTACTCTTATCTGTTCATTTTCAACAGCATCACACAACAAGTAAGGTATCATATTTGAGGAGGTGAGCTATTGCTAGACTTAGCCTGCCCATGTCCTGGTTGGAGGCCCTTCAGATATCCACCTTCTGCTGCTTTATCTAGGGTTATGCCTCCCATCACAAAGACAGAGGCATAAGTGATATTGCATCATCACTAAAACCCCTAGAGTTTTCAAAGAAAGCGAGTAGACTATTAATGGAGATTGAGAATCTGACAATAGATATGCAGTACTAATCCAGCTTCTCCATTTTTCGTGGAACCCATCTTTCGATCAATGAACTCCGTTTGGTGACTCATTACCCTTTTTTCCAAATCTATTACCAGCACTTTCATTCAATTCTCTTGAACCAGTTAGTTCAGTAGCAATTAAAACTACATCAAGAATCTGCCTCTCATCAATAAAAGCATTTCAAGCGCCAGGGATTTCAAGTGCATTCTTCAGTCTCGTTGTTAGTAGTTCAGTAACTTTGTGAACTACTGGCAAAAAAGATTAACCAGCTCTATAATTTGTAGAGCTGAGTTATCTTTAGTTAATAGTGAAGTAAAACTGCCTATACTGAAAGCATCTTTATTGTCTCTTCATGTGAGATACAACATGAAATTGACTTTTCATTTAATTTTTTTGTAGTGGACAATGGAAACAAAGTTTCCGCATGCTGTTTGGGCTGCCGGTCGGAGTTTAATTGCTCTTCTTCTACCAAGCTTCGATATTGTGGATAATCTGTGGCTTGAGCCTTTCTCGTGGGAGGTACCATATTCTGTTTCTTCTTTAGAAGTAGCTTTTTTTAAGTATGATTGTAGTTATATCTTTGTCATTTTTCTTAAAAGAGAAAGCAAGAGAAATTTATTGGACTGATGTTATTGATCTATGAGAGAAGTGATGGTTCTACAGAGTAAGACTGTAAGAGTCGCACTAAGTGTCACAAAAAGAAAATAAGTTATCAGTCAGCACTTGATTAATGGTGGCCAACCTTTTTGTTGTTTGTTCTATACAAATTTTACTTTGGAACCAGATCGGAGATCACAGATTAATTAGGAGAGCTTTGTTTTTTTTGTTGAGAAAAAGGTAACAGAAGCTATAAACTTCAGCACAAAGGCAGTGCTGGAGGCTAAATTTACAAAACAAAGGACAGCTCCAGTTCATCATTGATTCTTCTTACAAGGATTTTAAAGCTTCTAAAATAGAGACTGAATCATCTGTATAAGTTTCTTTACACCAAAAATGAAAAAGTAAAATGCAATTCATCTTGATCTTCTGGGTAGAACTATATCTATCTTTAAAACATGTTGAGTTTCTTTCCTTCCAGATAGTCCACCATATGCATGCATGGATTAATTTCCATCTGTCTTGTGTCTGACACTGTTCTAACATGCCGACAACTCCCTCGTTGATCTTGGCATTATCCATGTAATGCCTATCACGTTTAGGAAAAGCTGCCAAAGTTGATCAGTTATTCCACAATGCAAAAACAAATGGCTGCTGTTCTCTAGCTTCTTCCCACACAAATTACATTTTGAACATAGATTAATCCCCCTTCTCTTTAAATTTTCCTGTGACAGGCAAGCTTCTTTTGCTACCAGGTCACACATAACAGGCCACCTTATATGGAATTTTAGTTTTCCAGATATATTTCTATGACCACCAATTAGCGTGCTGGCCATTATGGATCAAAGCGTCATATGTAGATTTGTTATCAATTATCAATACCTGGTGATTCTAATGATTAGAAAAATGTCATCTACACATGTAATATTTACTGCAATATCTGTTCATTGCCTGAAGATGTGGTTTGTTTCATCAGAATTAGTGCTAAGCTCTTACAAGAGTATGTTCAATTGTTTGGTATAGGTTCTTTACTTTTTGGTATACTTGTATACATGAGTTTTCTTCTCCCAACTTTAATAAAATCATTTACTTTTCTTGTTAAAAGAACAAGGTTATTTACTTTATCAAAAGAAAATAAAAGGGAGTACGTTCAGTTGCTCACTACTCAGTAACTACACCCCTATCAGTTGTATGAGCATTTTATTCTCTTAACTTCTGCCTCCAAAAATAGAAGGAAAAGGGAATAGAAATTTTCTACTATTCTCTACATTTTTCTTATTTTAGTGTTATATAAGCCTTCACATCAAGAAGCAATCCTTGAGCCTTTGAGTTCTAGTTGGGTGAATATGTTTTTATGTCGTGCTTTTCTTTAAGGTACATAATACTCCCTCTTTCTCATTTTATGTGACACGATTTTCTAATAAGTCTTCTTTATTTCTTGAACTTCGTGCATAGTAAATACCGTCACATAAAATGGGACAGAGAGAGTATAACTTGATGATTACGTTCTTGGACATTTTCCATACATGTGAGTTTCAATAATTGGTTTACTCGTTTGGATGAATATGGAGAGAGAGTTGTGATAAATTAACGTTGAGATGGTTTGGCCATATCTTTCTTTGATAAGGTAAATGGTATTACTAAAAAAATGGGAAAGCTCCCGTATACAAAAGGTATACCAAAAAGTAGAGAATCTATAACAAAGTATGATTTTCTACCGAAGACACTCAATCATCTATACAAGTGGGAATTTCAAGGTGCACCAAAAAGCAATCAAAGACAAAGGCTATTCCTCGAGTGTACAAAATCATTTTCAATTCCCTCAAAGCTTTCCTATTTCTCTCTCTCCATACGTCCCGTATATTGTCTTCTTCTACTATGTCTACCAGCCTACATGTGCAACACATCTCTAATAGTACCTGACATCACCCATTGTACATCAAAATAATTTAGGACTACCCTCCACAAACCCGATGCCACTCTACAATGCACCACTAGATGATCAACTTTTTTACCCGGACGTTTGCACATGTAGCACCAAATGACATAGGTAATGCTTCTCTTACACAGATTCTCAGCTGTCAGAATCGCTCCCCTTGTTGCCAACCGTGCAAAAAAGCCTACCTTCCTAGGTGCCCTAGGAATCCATATTGATAAATGTGGAAAGCGCGTCTCTTTTCTCTAGCAAACTTTGGTAGAAAGATTTGACTGTGAACAAACCATCACTTCTTAGCGCCCATCTCCACGAGTCATTGTTAAAGTGAGGTCTGATTTGCTTGTAAAGTAACTCCACTAACCTTTGAAACTCCCCCAGCTCCCTGTCTTGTGAATTTCTCCTAAACGTGAGATCCCAAAGTACTTCCCCTTCATACTCCCTATGAATCTGATGGAATGTCAACTTCTTTTGGTTCGAAACTCTGTACAGATTAGGGAATGAAATCCTCAAGGAGTCTTTCCCGCACCACTCGTGATTCCAAAAGCTAATTCTTCTCCCATCCCCAACCCTAAAGATGACCATTGATGTCCTCCCACCCCTTCATTATGCTCCTCCACATGCTACACCCAAATGGAACTGTAATAGTTCTAGTTCTCCATCCCCTCCCATAAAACTATACTTCTCAACTACTACCTCCCTCATATAAGGCGTGCTCCTCCATCCCAAATCTCCATAATCACTTTCCCGATAGAGCTCTATTGAACACCCTAAGATCTTTCACCCCTATTACACCCCACTTTGGTGTTGTAACAACCTCCCAATTTACCAGGTGGATCTTTCCGGTGCCATCTGCCACATCTCATACAAAATTTCTTTGAAGCCTTTCCAATTTTCCTGTGACTCTCCCCGGTGCTTGCAACAAAGAACAATAGTAAGTGGGAATACTTGATAAATTGCTTTTAGTGAGTACGTCTTTTCCTTCAACAAGTATTGCTTTGGCCTTGCTAATCTCCGTTCAACCCTTTCAATAATAGGATTCCACACTGCGAGATCCTTATTTGAAGCACATAGAGGCAAGCCCAAGTATGTAGTAGCCCCGTAGGTAAAGAGTCCACCTTACCATTGATACTTGTGCTAGTTCTTCAATGTTGTCTACCTCGCCCACTAGGATAATCTCACACTTGCATATGTTGATTTTGTGACTTGGCACGATCTGAAACCACTTAGGAACCTGTTTCAAGTATGTCAGCCGGTTAATATCTGCATCACAAAAAAATAGCTAATGTGTCATCTGCAAAGAGCAAGTTTGAAACCCTTACAGTGCTATGCTCCCTAATCAAAGCCGTGAAACCTCTCAAATAACCACCACCCGCTGCCCTATCCGTTATCTTGCTCAGAGTTTCCATCACTAGAATAAATAGCATAGAGGATAAGGGGTCCCCTTGTCTGAGGCCCCTTGAGCTACCAAAAAAACCACAAGGGTTACCATTGACAAGAACAGAGAATCTGACAGTGGAAATGCAAACCTTGATCCATCTTCTCCGTCTTTCACTGAACCCCATCTTCACCATTAAAAGATCTAGAAACTCCCAATTAACATGATCAAAAGCCTTCTCACGTTTTCCTTTTTTCCTTATAGAGTTCACAACTTCATTTGCCATCAAAGCTGCATCCAAGATCCGTCTCTCTTCCACAAACACATTATGTGAGGTTGACACTGATGCAGATTTGGACCATATGAAGAGGTAGACCTGAAATCACATGAAAAGAAGCTGTTTAGAGCTACAAATTCTTGGAACCAGTGTAGGCTTAGCTAAAAATAGGAAAAATGGAAGATAACGATCCATATAGGTGAAACTTACTAGTTAGGGATACGCTTTAAATGTTACTATTTTTCTTTTATATAAAACTTATTTTCACTATTATTATTTTATTTTTGGCATGACAATGGTATGAGTTGAGCTTGAAGAAAGAAGTGAGAATTCATATCGCCGACCCCGACTTTGTTTGGGACAGAGGTGTTGTTATTGTTGTTGTAATGCTTATGTACTTTCTTTTTACCCTTGTAAGCTAAGTTGCTCGGACACATGTGCGGGTGTCCGACACGAGTGCGGATCTAGAGATCGGATCCTTCGAAATGTAAATTCTAAGATTCAGGGATACAGATCCTAGTACGGATACGGGTGCAGGGATCCGGCTTAAAATAATTCAAAAAAATAAAAAAAAACTCTAAATTATGAGAAATTTTGTGGAATACTTACGTATAGCTTGTAAAATGTGAATTTCTCTTTTATTCTCAAGTTGTAGATAAGTAAATGATTGATTTCCTACATAAGGTATGCTATTTTCTTCAAATTCTGATTTTGGGAATCAAATTGTATCTCGTCTCTAATTTTTTCGTCCGTCGTGGTCAAAGAACCCAAAATTATTTGACCAGATCCGGTACGGATCCCATACCCACACCCATACTAGTGTCGTGTCGACACGGGTAACTGCCGTGTCGGAGAACCTTAGCTTGTAAGAGTAGAGCATATTTAGTACTGAAACCCTCTTTGGGTGTTTATCTATCTGCATTATCCTCCCTTCTTTTTCAAGACGAATCTCCTTTGCTGCCCCTGTGGTTTGATCAGTCTTCCATAAGGTTGGGTGAGTTGTACGCTGACACTCCCACTAACTCCTTATGTATTTTTTCCCTATACCCTTTGGTGATTTCTCATAGTGACACATAGAGGTGTGCTTACAACTAATGTTCCTACCTAAACCCATGAAAGATTGCCTCATTGGATTGTGTGCTTGGTCTGTCCCGAAGATGTTGACTTTTACAAAGTTTGGGCCTGCTGATTTCAGGGAATTGGGTGTACTAAGATCACCAAAGCTAAAAATGAAGGTTCTATCAGTGGGAATGTTGAATCAAGATCATATCTTGAAAAAAGACTAGTTTTTTGCTTTGGTTCTTATGTTGCGGCCCAGCTATTGCTTCCATTTGGGGAAGAAACCATTCTTTCTTCATCAGAGCTGAAGCAGGCACAAGAGGTTGTAAAATTCTCTTCTTGCCCTCTTGAACTGTAGTTCTCTCATATACTTTGCTGTGGATACTGGGACCTAATAATTCATAGTATTTTGTGACAGATAGCTACAAGGATGGTGATTCAATATGGCTGGGGCCCCGATGATAGTCCTACGATTTACCATCATGGCAATTCGGTATTTACCATTATTTTCCCAATCTTATTCGTGACTGCATGATCTTTTATTTCATTCAAAGATATTTCCCCTTTGTATCTTCACTAAAGTTAGATATCCCATAGTTTTCATGAGCCATTTCTCTTTCCTAAGACGTTAACTTATTAATGAAATGTTACAAGTTAGCTTGTGAGCCACATCACTTTGTTTGCTATAATGACCTTGGCTGCAAACAGTTAGGGGTGGAACCAAACCAGAAGATAATTCACCTCGACGCTAATGGGTGAACCACATCTCTGCCACGGAAATATCTTGCCAAAAAGATTTGCACATGGAAATGGGAGCCCAAATGTATAGATATGTGTGCATGTTAAAATATTTGTCAAACATAAGTAACTGATTAACGCTGTATATCTTGGTGCGTGACTAATTTGCTCTTTTTTCATTGATATATTTTTGTCTCAATTGTCTTCTTTTCCGTGTTGCTGCTTTGAATAGGTGACAGCTTTGAGTATGGGAAACCATTTTGAATATGAGATGGCTACAAAAGTGGAAAAGGTATAAAGCTGCCTATTGAGTATTCTCCCTGGTCCTTTTGATTGATGATATGAAACATTATTTTCTTGTTATCTGAGAATTCTATGTGCAAATTTTTATTGCTTCAACGGAACTGTGGGCCAGAAATGGTACTTAATCTTTGTAATAAATCCAAATATCCAGAGTCAGTTTTTTGAAGAACTATATTTTTGGCCTCTTCTTGTAGCTCCCACCATCTGGCTTGACTTTAGCTAAACTGTACATGTAGTAGTCTTAGTGTGTGCTTGGGCTTATTATCAGAAGGGTTTAACATCTTTGATAAGAAATAAGAGAAAAGGGAGAATGTGTGAAAACAAAGGTTAAGTTCAGGTATTTGGATAAATGTATATGTAGGACACTCATATCACACTATTGTATTTGCACGTTTATCTAGGTAGAAGTTTAACCAAGTAACACCCATAACACTCTTCCTTGGTTGGTTGCATGCGTGTTATATGTATCAGGCTTGTTGCTTATGCAGCTAATCCAGTGGCTTATAAGTGACTTGTTGAGTATTTTTGTCAGTTGATCATTTGGTTTAGCCAGTTGGTTTTTTGGTTTTACAATTTTATTTTGTATAGTGTTGGCCTAAGATGAATTTAAATGGAGATACATGATCTTTGGGGATTCATATGGCCAACCCTAACTTGTTTGGGATTGAGGCATAGTTGTTATTGTTGGTCATTTGTTTTATAAATCTAGCGCCAATGTTTTTCTTTTCTCTACGAAAATGACAGTTGATTTTGATATGTTTGGTTCTCTAAAAACATCTTTATATAGCATTTGTCGCAAATATGCAGTGCAACTTGATTACCACTAAGAAATTGTCATGGTATTTTGTGGATCTCTAATCTTCGAGTTGTTGAATACTGTGAGAAGGTACGAGAGAAAATATGTTATTGATATTGGATGATAAATACAATACAAGAGGTCCCTA